>JAQZBX010050254.1:0-19710 GCA_029593785.1 Cabassous unicinctus | reverse complement strand
AAGAAGTCCCAGACAAAATATGGGATTCTGGTGCCAAAACAATTGGCCAAGTTCTCTTAGTACTGGATTCCCTAGCTAAAAATATGCACCATCAGCATATTTTTACAGACTCTTGGGTCACTGCTTATGTTCTGGATATCTTGTGTGGCCAAATACAGCCAGAACAATTTATTATCCAATGTTGTCCCCAAATAGATGAAGGACTTTCCAAATAATTTGCCTTATTGTTACCCAACATAAAAATCGAACACACATATGTCTCTACACAGACTAAAGCCACAAAACAAGGTCTTACCAAGCCATTCTGTTTCTAATGTAGTTCTAGAAATTATTAAGTGACCAAGGCAGCCATTTCACTTTCAGAATACCCAACTCCAGCTTCTTGGAGAAGGCTTTCAACAGAATATTCACCTTATTGACATAAGTTTACAGGTCTCAGAAAGCACCAAAATTTCTTACATAAGTTCAAAAAAAATTAAATTAAACATGGTATATTTTATTCATCAAACACTAGTGAGGGATTGCAAGAAAGTGTCTGACTCCAATATGTGAGTGCTGAAATATTTTAAACCTCACCTCTTTATCTTCTCCTTTTTCCCTACATTTGGGCAAGCTTATAAGAAGTCTTGGTTGTGCCCTCCTTTGGTGCCAGTGGAAGGTTCAAATGATGGTCACCACTGACTTTGTGATGGATATCTCATCTCAGCCTTAACCCCTAACAATGATGAAAATCCCAAGCCTTTCCTTGATCTTTCAAGTCATTTTTGGACTTGTTTGGAAAATCTGCCCTGTTTTCCACAGATAACCTCATTATGTGAGTAATAAATTTTTCATACTCTCCAGATGTATATGCATAATCATCCATTTCATTGACTGAACCACATTTTGTGCAGAGGTTCATCTTTTTTTAAGGTGTAGCCTTTAGAGTGGGTGTGAAGATAGTGATGTTGGATGTTGCAGAATGGGTTGCAATTTGTGAAAGTTTAATTGCAAAATGAGTGCAAAGAGGGAGAGATTAGTGACAAAGAAAAATTGTGAAAATATTTGGATGTCAGTGGGACAACAGTGGGTATGCAAGGCATGTTGTTAAGCAAATGTTCATAGAGTGATAGTTGAATTGTGCAGGGTGGTGGAAAGAGTATGGCATAGCCTTGTTAAGCAATGTATATAAGGTCAGAGACAAACGGGAATGATTGGAAGTTTAATTGCTTGCAAAGGTTTTGAAAAGCATATAAATTGACACAGTGGGTGTGCATGATTGATAGGTGAATGTAACAACTTAATATTTAAGCAATCATATTTGAATGATACAGAACTGGTGTGTAATGATTTTTAAATCACAAACAGTGGCTTTGCAAGGTGTGATAGTTAAATGGCACACCATGGAGGCAACTTTCATTCATTGTATCCATTGATGCTATTTTATTTTCATTTGATAACAAAGTTGATTCCATTCCCCTCCACTCCCTGCATACCCATGTGTACCGTCCAACTTGACTGCAACCACACTCTCTCTGCAAGTCAATACCCACAGCATGTTCATTCATTCTGCAACATCCAACATCCATTCTTGCACTCTACATTAAAACATCAAGCCTTGCATATACCCTCTTTGTTATTTGACCATAAACCCTGGCAAACATACTCGGTTGTATTCAGCTTAAAATGCCATATAACCATTATGTTCCATCCAAATTTCATTTCAGATAATCCTCTCTGTGCTATTCCAATTAACCAGGTGGAATTCCAGATGCAAGGGATTCTGTGAAATACAGTGTTTGGCTTTGTGGTCTCTTTAATACTAAGACTCATGTTTTCAAGGAGTTTGGCATGGATATGGATTGAGTCAATATGAAATATATGCCTCATCTTATGAATATAAAATAATTTGGAGATTTTACTGAGTTTAACTTACTCTTCCTTCTTCACAACATATTCAGGGAAATGCTTTACCTGCTTGTGGTGAAGTTACATGAATAACAATCATTATTATTAGTAGCAGTATTTTTAATTTCTCAGTAAATCATTTTCCAATATGAGGGCACTCAGTACAAATAGAAAATCATTTCTGAGTCACTCTCCTCTAAGAAACATTTTCCACAAAATACAGAATCCAAAATAACATCCTTTTATCTAGAAATCTTTGAGGACTGAAAATGGCTTTTATATGATAAAGCATTATTTTTCACAGTTAAAATTAGTATTAAGATTTTAGTTCATTGTTTCCTACTGTAAACAGATTTATTTTTCACAAGAAAAGGTAGAACATTTTTCTGATCTGCTCTCAAATCCTCTCACATTGTTATGAATTCTGCTTGGAATGTTGCTGACTGCCAGCCCAGTGGGGCCCTAGGCATCCACATATTTTCTACCATTTCAAACATGACATCCCAGGTGCTTCATCCCACAATTTTCCTTGCTAATGTACTTCTGTTTCAGTAGTTTCCTTTTTAAAGTCTATGCAAATAGCCTCACGGGCTTCCTCTATGCTAGGTAAAGTTAACCAGGGTGTGGAAAGTCTGGCCTTATCCATTTTAAATATTCATAACTTTCTCAATCCATTGTGAAAAAACTAAGTTTCCATGGACACATAGATTTACTCCACTGAAATAACCCCATGCCCACTCTGAATTCCTTGAGATCTTAAGCCAAGGTTGGTCTGGTCATCGTCCTGTTTCAGATATCATCTCCTTTCCCTGAAGCTTCTCAAACAAATCACTCAGTCTTCAGGGTCCTAGATTTTTACTGAAATTCCACTTCTCTACTAATTCAGATTTTATCATATTGGGAAAGTGATTTTATATGACTAAATGAGGCCCAAACCAGTTAATGCAAGATTTCTTTAACACTATAGATACAAAATTACAGGTGTTGAAGAAACAGTATGTCCATTAAAGAGTCATAAAAATTATCACAAAAAAATGAAGGGACTGTTCTAGCTTCAAGGATAAAGGGGATATTTAACAGTCAAATGTACTGAATTAAGAATAGGAATGAAAAGAATATCTCCAAATCTTCTAGTTGGGAAGAGAGGTTACATACAAAGCACCAAGATTTACAATAGCATCTCATTTCATAACAGAAAATCTGTATGCCAAAAAAACATTGAAGAATGCACTTCCAGGAGTATGAAATGGCATGAGATATCCATAAACATATAAGTAATCCCAGTTATGTTGCATCAAACATATTTATATGCATTATTTCATATAAAAATAAATGTGATCCCTACACTTCATTGCCAAAAAAGAATAGTGAGTAGAAGGGAGCTCATTAATTATATGGTGAAATAGGACTTCCCAGGGTTCAAATTCTGCTCCCAGGGGTGAAATGAGTTTTAAGGTTGAAAATTGGTATAGGGAACCACTTCATGCAACAAGGGGATGTCCCATGAACCTTTCTGATTAAGACATGATCTTCAAAGGATCCACCACATTAATGAAATTATGCTCTAAAGAAATTCACCCCTCAGTTTGTCTCTCCTGTGAATTCAGCTGGGGAAACATGCGATTCATAATAATGGCCTTCCTTCCCATATAACCCAGCAATCCATTGACAGGTATATATCCAAAAGAATTGACAACAGGAACTTTAAAAGATAATTGCACACTGATGTTTATAGATGCATTATTCACAATTGCCCAAAGATGTAAGCAACCCACATGTCCATCAACCAATGAATGGATAAGCAAAATGTGGCACATAACACAAAGGAATATTATTGAGCCATTTAAAGGAATGAAGATCTGATAGTCCTAGATCACTTTGAAGAGACTGTTGATAGTAATATGGACAATAAAGAGACTTTCTATGATGCCGTAGAAGTAAATGATGAAGCTCTTATTGGACCCTAGAGGAAAGGCGATCCATATTTTAAAGTTGTGGAGAACTTAGCATGATTAACTCCTGGTGTTATATGGAAAACAGAATTTTAAAATGGTGAGCCGGAGCATTTAGCTGAAGAACTTTCCAAGCTAAACTCGGAGAATGTGGCTTGTTTTCTATTTGCAGCTTTTAGCAAAATACTAGATAAGCAAAATACACTAAGGACTGAACTTTTGGGCACAAAGAAAACAGAAACTGATTCCGGAACTTCGGTTTCTGGGAATCAAATTCCTAGATGAAAATGCTCTATTTGAAGACTTTACTAAACTTGGAACTCGTAACTCAGAATTGAAGATTCAGTTATCTCGGAAAGTCTTGTGGAAAGTCTTACTGTCTGATGGAATGGAACCCTACTTCCTGCATGCTAAAACAACAAATCTTTTGAGAGAGCTGTATGAACAAAATCACTGTCAGCTTGGATAAAAGAGGACATGGAAAGGAGAGATTGAAGGAGAATCAGTTTTAAGAAGAAAATCATGGAACCAGAGATCTGGACTTAAGACATCTCCTTGGGCCAAGAGAGGAGACCCACCCATGTACAGAATGGGTGAGTTTGCCCTGCATTTGAAGAGGGTGGATGTCCCCACCCGATGCTCTGGGAGAGTTTTGCCACCCCAGGGAGCAGGGAAGGTGGAGCACATTCTTCAAAGATTATGGCGGTTAAGGTCAACACCCCATAGGTCTGAGAGGGGTGTACCTGTCCCCCATGGATTAGAGAAGACCAGGAGGCCAGCCCATTGCTCTGAGAGGGTTGAGCCTGTATGCCAAAGCTTAGGGGGAATGTTGTGTTCACCTCACTCTACTAAGGGGAGCTAAGATTCTAACCCAGAGATTGGGTAAGGCATGGCAATCACCCCAACACTCTTGGAGGGTGAGGTCTGGAGCTGGGTCACCTAGATGCTTGATGAGGGTGGAACCAAGAAAATGGCCATTGGGCAAGCCTGTGGAAAGGGTGTGTTCCAACATGGCCCCAAGGAGAAGAAACCATTTTCTTAAGAATGACTCTCAGACTTTGAAATTGAATGGAGTATGCCCTGCAGTTTTACTGAACTGTAAATGATCCATGGCTCATGGTTAACATCCCAATTTCTCCTTATGATATTGAAAATGTTTATCCTTTGTCTTTCCATTTGTGAATTGGAAGGAGTTAAATGGTTCTGTAAGTTTCAGAGGTCTATAGCAAATGGGATTTTGCCTCAAGATGAACTGTATTTCTTTAAAGTGATTATGATATGATTTTGCACTTGAATTGTTACTGATTTAAGGGTTTTTTAAATATTGAAATGTATTTTTGGAATTCAGAGGGTAGAGTGTTACAGTTGGAGAGTTTGATGTAATTATGAATTCCAAAAATATAATTGGATCATGTTTGTAAACTGATCTGTTAATCTGGGCATGATTAAGTTATAATTCGGGCATTGACTGGTCCACATCAGTAGGGCGTTGAGCTCCACCCCTTGGTGGGTGGGGAATCAAATATAAAAGGCAAGGCAAAGAACAGAGTTGAAGCAGTTTTTGAGAGGCAGTTTTGATGTCGGAAAGAAGGCCCCAGGAGAAGAGAAGTGAGCCATTCCCCTGATCGTCTACAGCTGACCTTGTGGAGGAAACAGGAGCTAAGCCTGGAGAGAAATGCAGCCCTGTGAAGAGAGTAACTGCAGAAGCCTGAACCCTGGCAAATGCTGGCAGCTGTATAGCTCTAACACATGACAATTGACTGTGGTGAGAGAAGAAACTTAATGCTTTATGGCCAGGTATCTGTAAACTTCTACCCTAAATAAATACCCTTTATAAAGACCAACCCATTTTTGGTATTTCACATTTGCACCCCTTTGGCTGACTAATACAGTATGTTACAGAAATTAAATTGATATCAAGTCAACATGACTGTTATAAAGAGTGTGCAATTTTGGCCCCAGTGTAACCACAAGGAAAATACATGAAAAATATATTCAGAAAAAAATGAGAAGTACTCAAAATGGTCCAATACCAAAAAAATCAAATTAATATGAAGTAATACATTAATAGATGAGTTGAATTTCATAAAAAGTTATAAGATTTACCAAGACAAAAGAGCAATATGGCAGAAGTGACTGTAAATACAAATGTATTAAACTCTCAAGGCAGAATACAGAGATTGACAGAATAGATGAAAATGAATGTCCCAACTGTATGCTATTTATATGTGACTCAACTTAAATTCAAAGACACAAGTTGACTTAAAGTGAAAAGTGTAAAAATAGTAGTGAAAAGGCCTGAAGTAGGTATACTAATATCAGATAAAATAAACATTAATTAAAAACAATTCTGTAGCACAAAGGAGGTACACTGAAAAGGGGTCAATCAACAAAAACATATAAAAATTATAAATATGTTTGCATGAAATGACAGAACCCAAAATATATGAGGCAAATACTGACAGATTTGAATGAAGAAATATATTGGTCTTCATAAATAGCAAGATACTTCAATATACTGAATAATGGAGAAGATATAGAAACAGAAGATCAACAAAGAAATGGAAGACTTGCACAATACACTTAACCATGGAGATCTAATGAAGATATATGATAGATAGATGATAGATGATAGATAGATAGATGATAGGTGATAGAACTCTTCACCAAACAGCAGCAGAATACACATTTTTTTTCTAGTGCACATGGATCATTTTCCGTTATCAACCCTATATTAGGTCAAAAAGGAGGTTTCAATAGATTCAAAAATCTTGAAATCATACAATATACATTCTTTAACCAAAATGGAAAAAGCAAGCATGTTTCAATAACAGAGAGTAGTGGAAAATTCACAAAAAAGTGGAAATTAAACAATGTACTCTAAATCAATCAGTCAAAGAAGAAATCACAAGGAAATTCATAAATATCTTTAGGTGAATAAAAAGGAAAAAGAACAAAACCAACCTTAAGGGATGCAGCAAAGGAAGTGCTGAGAGGGAAATATATAGCTCTAAATGCTTACAATAAACCGGAAGAAATAAAAAGTTCTCAAATCAGAGATCTAATCTCACAACTGGAGATTTAGGAAAAGAAGAGCAAACTAAACATAAAGTAGGCAGAAGGAGGAAAATAATAAACAATCAAGCAGCAATAAGTGAAATAGAAAGGGAAAAAATAGAGATAATCAACAATACCAAAAATTGAATCTTTCAATAGACTTATGAAGAAAAAAAAATCAACAAATGGTGGAGTACAACAGCAACAACAAGAATCAGCAGTATTTCTATACATGAGCAATGAAGATTCTGTAGAGGAAATTAAGCAAAAAAGTCATTTACAATACCAAGTAATAGAATCAAACAGCTATGACTAAATCTAACCAAGAATGTAAAAGAAAGACATTACTAAAATAAATCAAAGGAAACATAAATTAATGGAAGGAAATTCCATGTTCATGGATTGGAACACTAAATATTGAGATGTCAATTCTATACAATGTGATTTACAGATTAATTGCAAGCCCATTAAAAATTCTAGCAGCCTTCTTAGATATTGAAATGCCAATCATAAAATGTATATGGAATGATAGGGGCCCAAAATTAAAAAGTCATCTTCCAAAAGAAGGATAAAGTCAAAGGATCACACTTCCTCACACTATTAAAACTTGTAACAAAGCCACAGTAACCAAAACTGCAGACTTCTGGAAAGATGGTGACTAGAAGGACACAGAACTCAATTTTCCTCAAGAAAAATAGCTAGTGTATAGGCTGAAAGAGCCTGGAAAATATCTTCTAGGATTTAGGACACCAGGCAAAGGTGCTAAGAGGAGGAAAGGACAAAGGAGGGGAATCACAACAACAGAACTGTGAGTTGAAACCAGCAGCTGCTGCTCCTGGCACCCTCCCCACATTAAAGGCCCTAAAGACACTTTAGAATTCTCAGTCTTCTGGGCCTGCAGCTACCAAGGGGTTTCCAGGGATCTACCACCCGAGGAAAGAGGAGAGAGAGGGACACATACTAAGGCTAACTCAGCTTTTGACTCACAAATTTGGTCTGTTGTGTCCCAGGAGCCCTTTCAGGTCAGGTGGGGCGATGACATTTTTTGCTTTGGGAGGCAACAACAGGCTAAATATATACTACCCTCCCAATCTCTAATTCTACCAACAGGGACTGATTGTTGAGGACTCAGATAGGAGTGGAAATATTTCTGACCCAGGAAAAGGGAGGGGGCTGTCAGAGAAGACTACAGAACTGTCACTGAGAAAGTTTGAATTACAAAACTCAGCCTTCTGGCAGGAAGCTCTATAACATTGCTCCAGTCTGTGTTGCAACAAATACACTCTGACCAGGCACTGAACTGAGAGTAACCAAAGAGTGCAATCTGTTGGCCAATCAAGGAAGAACATGTGAGAAAATTTAAAAAAGGGAAAGGCTTTTTCTGGCCTTTATTGTTTCCTTCCCCAAGGCCCTAGAAAGCCAGTCTGCAATCAATTACAGGGCCCAGAGCCCAGTTTTGAGCAACTAGCAGGGACGGTCATAACAATCCAGGTCAAGCCATCTCAGTAGGTCCTCATAGGCTTCCAGTGTGGATATCCCCCAAAATAGAAGGGTTCCTGAGGGTCCTGGAGACACCCAGGTCCTGTATCAGGGCAGATAGCCCCAGAGTTTGGTGCCTTGTCAGTGAGCCCTATTTTGGAATCTGTGCTCTTGAGTGTGACAGAGATGGACTCAAATATGTATCCCCTGCACATGGTACATCTGTACATTCTAGTCAAACCTATATGTGGTGCTGGAGTTTGCAGGTGTACATCCAGAGACTGGAGTCTTTGGGCTGTCCATGTGCCAGGTGGGCCCAGAATCTCAGTGGAGCTGCAACTCCTACTCTACAACTTGATGGACTCACCCAGGACACCTGGTGGGGAGATGATGATGCACAACAGCCATCCCAAGGAATGGAGAGAGTCTGCAGCTGCAGGCAGGGTAATTCCATCCAACTTATACATAGGATATAAGCCCCCCTCTCACTTGGAGGTAGAGTGGAACCTGAAATAAAAAGACAGGATAGAGAGGTCTGGAGGAGAGTGTAGAAGAAAGAATAGAGAAAGGATAACCAAAAAGACTAAAAAGACAGACAAGAATATGATATGGCATAAAGAAACCAAAGAAAAAACAGTTGGAAGCAAATAATGCATTTACAGTAATATCACTGAATGTGAATAGATTAAATTCCCCAATCAAAAGAAACAGGCTGACAGAATGGATAAAAAACATGAGCCATTCATATGCTGCTTACAAGAAACTCACCTTAGACACAGGGATAGAAAACATCTGAAAGTGAAAGGTTGGAGAAAGATACTCCATACAAAAATTAACCAAAAATTAGCATCAGACAAAAGACCTTAAATTCAAAAAGTTTATAAAAGATACAGAAGGCAATTATGTACTAATAAAAGGTACAATCCACAAGGAAGATATAACAGTCATAAATTTCTATGTACCTAACCAGGGTGCCCCAAAATCCATGAGACAAGCTCTGACAAAACTGAAGGGAGAAATAAACGTCTCTGCAATAATCATTGGAGATTTCAACATCCCACTCACATCATTAGATAGAAAAGCTAAACAGAAGGTCAAAGTGGAAGCAGAGAACTTGAACAATATGATAAATGAGTTACAACTTACAGACATATACAGAACACTGCATCCAAATTAAGTTGGTTATACATTCTTCTCGTGTCCAGGGATCCTGCTCCAGGAGAGACCACATGTTAGGGCACAATGCATCTCTCAATAAATATAGAAAGATTGAAATTATGCAAAGCTTCTTTTCAGACCGTAATGAAATTAAACTGGAAATCAATAATAACCATTATTTGAAAATGTAAGGTATTTGTTAGCTCCTTGGAAAAGTACAGTCTCTAAATATGAGAAGCCCCAATGAATTCATTTCCTGGTGAATGCAATTGGTTCACCAATTTCTGTACATTTTTTTATATTAATTAAATAATGGTAACTTCAACAACTGGGAGAATAATGATAAGATAGTTCCAAAAGTTTTTCTCTGATTATTCATCTTAGAATAAGCCCACTTTTGATTCAGTAATTTAGAGAAGATCTTTGTGAATTATTTCATTAATCTGTAAACTGCTGATAATGAGCTCTAGTATTTCTGTCACAGAAAGCACTTCTGTTTATTCTCAAAATTATTTGAGATTTCTCATGTATATAGGGATCCATATGGAAATTACTGCTGTTCGGCACATTTTACTAGTTTGAAATTATTTTCAATAAAACAAAAGTTATTCTTACAGTAAAAAGGAAGGCTGACATCACACAGAAAAATTTCCTCCCATCAACACGATGCCCAGTCCCCAACACAAAACTCTTTCCCAATGGCATGCAGATGCCCCTGCCCACCACCAAGAGGTAAAAATACATCTGTAGACTGTACAAGGATGCAAAGCCCAATTTGATTCTTCCACAGATGTCAGGCAGAGTGGCCGAAAAGCTTCAAGGGATGTATGGTCCAGTCCAAGAGTACTGCCATGCAACTCAATGAACAAAGGAGCACAGCCTCCAACTTGAAGAGCAACAAATGGAAGACTTGAATACAGAAATAGGCAATTCCAAAACTTTCATATGTGACTACCAACACCCCATGTTTGTAAATATATTATTATTGAAGTGTACAATTCATACCTGAGCATGTAGCAACACTATATGTATAGTAAAAGTGGGGAAATCAAAAAATAAACATACAGAACATCATACAGGTACACCATACTTCACCCTCCACCAGCTCCTTCATCTGTGGTGATACTTTTGTTATAAACTAGGCAAGAGCATCATGAAAATATGATTACTCACTTTAGTCCATACCTCACAGTGTATATATTTCCCTCAACCCACCCTATTTTTTTATGAATCAATTTTATAAAGACTTTATAAAGAATTCAATTAAAGCAATGTGTACAATCCATGGTATTTGCTATAATCACAGAGCTTTCCATTCATCACTTCAATGATTATTAAAGCATTTTCATTATCTCAATAATAATAATCAACCAAAACCAGATACAAAAACACACACAGAAATGACCCCTCTCTCAATGTCTCGATTTCCCCTGCTCTACAGAGCTGCTGTTTTTGGCAATTCTTGCAGTAACATTTATTAGCTTTTTATGCTGTTTCATTGAGATATATTCCCATACAATGTGGTCTAGTCAAAATCTAAAAAGAATGTTCATTTTAAAAAGCAATTAATAAAACCTTTGATGTACAATTGTAAATCTAAAGAGAAAATAGTTTGAAAGAAATAAATTTTAACAGAGTGTAAGTGATCTACTGGTAACCTTGGAGTGCCATGATATCATCCAACACTGTCCAATGATCTCCGCTGGGATAATTGGCTGGTGAGCAGCTCTCCTTGTCCCAGGAATAGGCAGTCGGTGGCTCTGTCAGGCATCAGCGAAGCAGGAGGCTGCTGAAGGGATGGCACACACTGGGGTGGGGAGGACTTCAGGGTGATGCCGGTGGGCACAGTGTCAGAAGGCATGACTTTTAAAGGACATCACAGGGACATACCAGACACAAACACACGACTGGGTGACCAAGCTCCAAGTGAGTATTGGGGTGAAGGGTCACTTTAGCCCCCTGTGTTCCTGAGGAGTTCCTGGCAGAACAGCACCCACCACATCCCCTTCCCTTAAAACACTTGAGAAACTTGTTTGCGGATGTGCCATGTAACCCTGCATGCAGTAGGCCCATGAGGACCTAGCATGAACTCAGCTATCAAAATCGTCCTGCAGGAACCTTGTGGGGATCTCCACCCAGACCCACCCCTCTCCTGGATCCAAGCAGGTGGCATTTCCCAGGCAGTGCTGTGGCTTCTCAGTGGCAGTTGTTGGCTTTCTATGCTCCCTATGGAACTGGGTCATAGACTTGCAGGAGCACAAACCCCTCCACAGTATGCCAGAGTTTTCAGGAAAATCGATCTGCCTGTCTTGGCTATTTGCTAAAACCTTCCATGGGGGAATGGAAACTGGAACCTCAGGAGCCTGAATGCCTTACTACACCTGGTATAAAATCTAGAATACCATACATGTTTTGTGGTAGACAAAGAAAGAGAATAAAGAGAAAGTGGCAGAAGGAATATTCAAAGATCTAAAGGCAGGAACCCTGTCAGATGTAAAGAAAGGCATGCATTTCCACAATCACAGAACCCAAAAAATCCCATTCAGGATAAAATCATAGAAAACTATGCCCAGACACATTGAGATCACACAGTAAAATGCCATGGACAAGGAGAGAGTTCTGAAAGCTGCAAGAGTAAAGCAACATGTTTTGCTCAAATGAGACCTAATAAGAATAGGCAACACATTCCCAACAGAAAGCATGAAGACAGAAATGAAAAACGCAAAAAGGCAAATTAAGATGAAATATTTAAATGGTTGACAGAAAATAATTCACTTCTCATAATATTATATCTAGTAAGACAGATTCTTGAAAATGAGGAGTAAATTAATAAGTCATCCCCATATTAAAACAAACAAATAAACAAAAAATCCTCAGGGAGTCTGACACCACTTGTGATGCCTTAGGAAAAAAATTAAGCAATTTCTTCAGACAGAACTAAAAGGACCCTCAACAGTGTGTCAAATTATATAAAAATTTAAGCTCTCTGGTAATCTCAACTGTTTTTGTAATTATAAATACCAGTAATAATGCATTGGGTTTTTGGTACTTAACTCCATATTTTAAAAATCTCTAAATTCAAGTGCATGAAAGTTAAAGATACTCTGTGGTTTGGGATGTACAGTGTATGAAGATAGAGTAGGTAACGATTACAAGAAAAAGAGGGGTTAAAAAAGGGAAGAACAGTATATATGTATATGGACTACTGTTAACTCTATACTAAGAAAAATACTGGTTCTTCAAATGAAACAAAGATACCACACTAACGTAAAAGTTAATGATAAGGAAAACTAGGCATTCGGGGGGTTATATGGGAAATCTGTTCATTCTGCATGATTTTTTCTGTAAACCATAAGAGGTATAATTAAAAAATTAAACTGCTGCCTAGGACAAAGAGAAACACTATATAATGATAAAGGATCAATTAAAGACAATGTACATATATGGGAACCATTATATATATAGATAGATATAGATAGATGATAGATAGATGATAGATAGATAGATAGATGATAGATAGATAATATATAGATATATACAAAAAAGCTACAAAATATATGAAGCAAATGTTGACAAATTGAAGGGAGAAATTGGTAGTGGAAATTGACAAATAGGAGAATTCAATAAACCACAATAAAAGGTCACTGCCCAATAACGTAGTGACCCTTTAGACAAAATATTAAGAAAGAAGAGTGAAATATAAAGTGTTAAAGATGAGGAATAAAAGTGGGGGATATATGGAAATTCTCTATTTTCTGCAACAATATTTTGGTAAACCACCTGTTCTAATAATAACATGAACATAATGAAAATGACTACTAAAATCATGAAGAAAATTGTTTTAAGAAAAAAATAAACTTTAGAAAAAATTTCCCCTACACATGAGCACAAGAACTTCAGAAAACTTAACGATCTGTCTGAGAGGATTGGAGATATTATTTTAGAATTGGTAATTGTTCTGTGAGCAAATATTTCCCAGATGAACCCTACTTGATGTTACATATCTTTTAGAATAAAAATGTATTACAAAAAAAGAGGGGGGAGAAAAAGAGTATAAGGCCAGGTTAGTTTTAATGCAATCCATTCTAAGAAATACATCATAAAGGGAGAAATATTTAAATGTTAATAAATATCTGACATAACTTAAATCAATGATGACATAATTCTTCTTTGTATATTACAGGCCTAACTATTGGTCTCAATACTCTCTGAGATTGAGATAAATTACTGGTTTAGTGAATTTATTTTCATTTATGCCATATTTAGTTTTAGATTATCAAATTCCAACTTGGGAATTCTTCACATCTTATTGGAATGAATTAGTGCCAAAAAACACTGGGCCAACTCCTTTTTATAAGGGGCAAGAAATCTCAAAACCTTTGTCACAGTCCTCCAGAGAAAATATTATGGACCCAGATGGACTTTTTAAATTAATGAGTATGCATAAGTATGTGCAAAGTAAAGTGATATACCAGAAAGATATCTCTCTGCAGTCCTGAGTTGATTAAAAACAGGTCTATATTTCCTATGAAGAAATGTTCAGAATCCTGATCATCACAGCACTCTTTCAATAGGCATCAAAGTAAGCAACCATAGAATGAGGGTGGAAGTGGAGGGAATGACAGAGAGAGAAAGAAAATGGAGAAAAAAAATCCAGAAGGTCTTCCCAGATCATATAAAAGGTCATTAGAGCCTTCTCTGCTCATTCAGAAAAATGGGTCTTGCTGTTTTTAATTCTACCTGGAGTATGCCTAGCATGGGTCTTATGCTTGGACCACCACTCTCAAGGAATTTCAAAAAACTACAGGCAGTCAGAGGTATTCTCAGAATAGAGAGAATTTAACAAGTAATCAATGCTAATGAGATTACTAGAAATACCCCCACATTTGCAAAAAGAGCTTCTGGGACCTCAGTCAGCCAATGCCAAAGAAGAAATGACCAAAAAAAGAGAAAATGTTTACACCTTGTATTGGACAGCCAAAGGGGTGCTAATGTGAAATACCAAATATGGGTTGGTCTTTATAAAGGGTATTTATTTGGGGTAGAAGTCCACAGATACCATGCCATAAAGCGTTAAGTTTCTTCTCTCACCACAGTCCATTGCCACATGTTAGAACAAGACAGCTGCCGGTGTTTGCCAGGGTTTAGGCTTCTGGGGTTCCTTTCTTCCTGGGGTTGTGTTTCTCTACAGGCTTAGCTCCTGCTTCCTCCAGAAGGTCAGATGTAGATGATCAGGTGAACGGATTGCTTCTCTTCTCCTGGGAAGACTGGTTCTCAAAAGACTGCTATAACTCTGTTATTGCCATGCCTTTTATATTTGACTCCACACCCACCAAGTGGTGGGGCTCAATGCCCTACTGATGTGGCCCAGTCAATGCCCCAATCATATCTTAATCATGCACAGATTAACAGATAAGTTTACAAGCATGATCCAATTATATTTTTGGAAATCATAATTACATCAAACTGTCCAACTGCAACACTCCAACCTCGGAATTCAAAAAATACATTACAATATTTAAAAAACCTTAAATCATTAACAATTCAAGTACAAAATCATATCATAGGCAGTTAAAGAAATAAAGTTTGTCCTCAGGCAAAATCCCGTATGCTATAGGCCTCTGAAACTTACAAAGGCATTTAACTGCTTCCAATACACAATGGAAAGACAAAGGATAAACATTTTCATTACCATAAGGAGAAATTGGGATGTTAGACATGAGTCATGGATCCTCTACAGTTCAGTAAACCTGCAGGGAATCCTCCATTCGATTTCAAAGTCTGAGAGTCATTCTTAAGGTGATGGTTTTTTCTCCTAGGGGCCACATGGGGACCCACCATTTCCACAGGCTTGCCCAGTGGCCACTTTCTTGGTTCCACATTTATCAAGCATCTGGGTATCAACCAAGCTCCAGACCTCACCCTCCAAGAGGGTTGGGGTGATTGCCACAACTTACCCAATCTGGGGTTAGAGTCTTAGCCCCCCTAGTACAGTGAGGTGAAGACAACATTCCCCCTAACGTTTGTCATACAGGTTCAACCCTCTCAGAGCAACGAGTTGACCACTTGGCCTTCCCTAACTTTTGGCATATATGTTCAACCCTCTCAGAACAATAGGTTGACAACCTGGCCTTCTCTAATCCATAGGGGACAGGCACACCCCTCTCAGAACTATGGAGTGCTGACATAAACCAACCTAATCTTTGAGGAATGTGATCCACCCTCCCTTCTCTCTGGGATGGCAAAATTCTCCCAGAACATTGGGTGGGGACATTCACCCTCTTCAACTGCTGGAGAAAACTCACCCTCTCTGCACCAAGGGGAATCAAAACTTTCTCAGAACATCAGGTAGGAACATTCAGATTCTTCACCTGCAGGGGTAAACTCACCCTCTCTGTACACATGGGTGGGGCTCCTCTCTCGGCCCAAGGAGATGTCTTAAGTCCAGATCTCTGCTTCCACTGTATTCTTCTTAAAGCTGATTCTCCTTCAATCTCTCCTTTCTCTGTTCTCTTTTGTCCAAGCTGACAGTGGTTTTGTTCATACAGCTCTCTCAAAAACTTTGTTGGTTTAGCATGTAGGAAGCAGGTGTCCAAGCCATCAGACAGTAAGACTTTCCACAAGTCTTTCTGAGATTACTGCACCTTCAATTCTGATTTACAAGTTCCAAGTTTAGTAAAGTCTTCAAATAGGGCATTTTCATCTGGGAATTTGATTCCCAGAAACTTGGAAGTTCTAGAATCAGTTTCTGTTTTCTTTGTGCCCAAAAGTTCAGTCCTTAATGTATTTCACTCATCTAGTATATTGCTATAAGCTGCAAGGAGAAGCCAAGCCACATTCTCCAAGTTTACGTTGGAAAGTTCTTCAACTAAATGCTCCAGTTCACCATTTTCAAATTCAGTCTTCCATATAACTCCAGGAGTTATCTTGTTAATTTCTCTGCACCTTTAAAACATGGATTGCCTTTCCTCCAGTTTCCAATAATAGTTTCATCATTTACTTCTAAGTTCTAATAGAAAGTATCTTTAGTGTCCATATTACTATCAACAGTCTCTTCAAAGTGATCTAGGCCTTTTCCATCAAGCTTTTAACAATTCCTCCAAAAAATACCCCTTACCCATTTATAAAACCATTCCAACATTTTGGAAATTACAAAAGCACTACCCCACTTCTCAGTACCAAATTCTGTATTGGTCAGCCAACCGAGCGCTAATGTGAAATACCAAAAATTGGTTGATTTTCATAAAGGGCATTTATTTGGGGTAGAAGTCCAGAGAAAACAGGCCATAAAGCTTTAAGTTTCTTCTCTCACCACAGTCCATTGCCACATGTTAGAGGCATTTGCCAGGGTTCAGTCTTCTGGGGTTCCTCTCTTCCCAGGGCTGCGTGTCTCTCCAGGCATAGCTCGTTTCCTCCACAAGGTCAGCTGTAGATGATCAGGTGAACGGCTTGCTTCTCTTCTCCTGGGACATTCTTTCCAACATCAAAACTGCTTCTCAAAAGACTGCTACAACTCTGTTCTTGGCTTGCCTTTTATATTTGACTCCCCACCGACCAAGGGGTGGGGCTCAACACCCTAATGATGTGGCCCAGTCAACGCCCTAATCATAACTTAATCATGCACAGATTAACAGATCAGTTTACAAGCATGATCCAATCATATTTTTGGAATTCATATTTACGTCAAACTGTCCAACTGCAACACACGTCAAGGACAAGACAGTCTATAGAAACCCATGTGACACCAGATATACCCTTGCTTAAGGAGGGATGGAAAACCTTTTCCAGGAATGGTAAATTAGCCTGTAGGCCCTTGTTCCAAAGTTTCTCCCCACAGAGCAGCCGGAAATCTGTAGAAACAAGCTCCACCTCAGCTTTGTGGGTCCAGGGAAATGTGATCACCTGGTTGTGCAGTGTGTCTGGCATATAGATTTGGCTCACCCTTCCTCCACTGTGGGGATCTCTGGAGGGTGTGGCTTGAACATATGCCCTGACCATTGTTTGGGAGCCAGGGGGCAGGGAGGCAACACGGAGGGAATCTTTAAATAGAATTCTCCTAAAATGAAGATGAGGCTGAATAGAACACACAGCCATGACAATAAAAAGGCTCTTTTCTGACAAACAGGGTCACAAAGCTCTAATTCTTTTCTGCGGTAGTTGTCCAAATATACATGTATTATGAGTAAATCAGGAGTCAAACTCATGATTATGGGGGAAAAGTAGTAAACACATGAGAAGCCATGAAAAACAGGCAGCATCCACACCAAGCCTTTCATGTTGAAAGTGGAAGACAATGGACAATGTGTGCCAAATATCTGCTATGGACCATGCTTAGGGGTCATAGTCTGATGATATTATCTCATAATCTTTAACAAAGTTCCATTAAGGTGTTGTGTGTTGATGGAAGGCTGTTGTATGTGGAGTCTTACAACATGCATGATGTTTTTTCTTTCTAAGTTCACCTTCTATAATAAAAATGTACTTCAAAAAATAATAACGTGGGCTGGAGAAAATTGTATTAAATGTATGATATGGATTCTACTCAGGAGAAAGATTTTGATGATATTTTCCTGGCACATACTGGGTGCCTTTCAAGTAGAAAAACCATTTTAAAAATACTTGGCAACTTACTATTTTTTGCAAATGACTCTTAAAATATCTAATATCATATTAGTAGAAATGTTTTCCTAAGAATGAGTGCATTACTCAAAAGATAATAACCATTATATGAAAATTTATGGCATTTGTTTGCTCCTCTGTAAAGTACTGTCTAAAAGCAGAAGAGGAATCAATGATTTCATTTCATTGTGAATGCCATTGGTTCAGAAATTTCTGTACAATTTTTTATATTAATTGAATCATGGTAATTACAGTAACTGGGAGGATAATGATAAGCTAGTTCCAAATGTATTTCTCCGATTTTTCATCTTGGAATTAGCCCACTTTTGATTCAGTGATTTAAATATTTCATGTGAAAGATTTCATGAATCTGTCCTCTATTGATAACCAGCTCTTGTTTTTCTGTCACAGAAAGCACTTCTGATTAGTCTCAAAATTCTTTGAGATTTCTCATGTATATAGGGAACCATATGGAAATTACTGCTGTTTGGTCACATTTTACTAGTTTGAAAGTATTTGACCCAGTTCCAGAAATAAGGGTCAGGTTAGTTTCCTGAAGAGGAAATCAAAGGAAAATGCAGGCACCCATGGTCCTCCACCCTACCCCTGATCACCAGGCCTTATTCTGAGTGCCTCCCTCACCACCCCAGAACCTGAAACAGGCCCAAGCTTGAGAGACAGACAGGTTGGAGACTGGTAGTCTGTGTCCCATGTTGCCCAAGTGTTCCCACAAGATATTCTCCAAGCCCACCCTGCCCACCCACCCAACCTCCAGGGAGGATGGGTGAGCCATCACACTCCTTGTCTGTTTTGCTCGTTTTCAGAATCCCCATACATGCTGCTTTTATAAGGGAACACAACATTGACCCTTTCCACTCCAGTAGGCTTGGTGAGAGTGTGGCCCCAGTGGGTTTGGGGCTGCCCTTTTTCTTCAACCTTGGTTGGATATGAGCCTGCTGATATTGGAATATTTGTGGAGCCCTGGTCCTCAAGATCTTGTGGCCTGTGACCAGGGTTGACATCCAAAGTAAGTTGGGCCTTCGAGTTATCTCTTCTAAGGCATCAGACCAGTGAGTTAAGCCATCAGTGCTTATGAAACATGACCTGACACCACCTGAACTCCATCAAGCGTCCCCAGTGATACCACATGGAGAAGAAGAATCACCAAAGTGAACTTCTGTATTCAAAGGAGACTGATGGGGAAGATGGGTAATTGTACACAACCAATGATACAAATAATACAAACGTATTAAAAAGACATGCAGTTACTATAATAGTTGGTGAATATTTCCATTATACATTTGTTCTCTTGAATCATTTAGATATGGAGGAAGACTGAGAACCAAGACCCTGTATAGATCAATATATAGATATAGATTTTAAAAATGTATATATATGTAAATTATTTAGAACATTTCAATAAGTTTTCACATGAGAAAACATTTGTCAGTGATCTTCTCATAGAAGTTAGAATGGGGAGGTCATACAGCAGGATTTAATTTTAATATTAACTTATACTCATTTCACAGCATGTTCTTGATAAGACTATTCCTTTGTC
>JAQZBX010050253.1:0-19708 GCA_029593785.1 Cabassous unicinctus | reverse complement strand
TGTGTGTGTGTGTGGATCAAACAATATGTTACACACAATAAGGTTATTTGTAATTATTAGTTTACTCTGTGAACTTAAGCCAGCCTTAATTTTTATGGTTCACTATATCTGAAGTACTGAAGTATTCATAATATCATTGAGTGCATATTGATAACAAAAGCCTATTCTTTACTGTTATTGGATGTTTTAAAAACTACAATTTATATTACTTATTTAAGACTTATTATCATATCCTATCATGCTTGCAACTGAAATATTTTAATGGTGGTGTAATGTAACTTAAATTTCTTCAAAAACCTAGTGAAATTTGTCAGGCAAGTGTTTGGGCAACTGAGGTTTTATAAAGAGGAAACTTTAAAATGAGTCTTAAAATTTTTTTTAATAAATTCAAAATTTAATCACTAGGATCAAAAAAAAAAAAAGAGTAATGGCTATGAAAAACATCATTACTTATAGTAAGATTTTTTTTATCAAGATGTTTATTATTATAGAATATGCAATTAGAAATAAAGAATTTATAACAGTTAAATTTCAGCTAATCTTTTCTCTAATATATAAGCATTAGCAAGAAAGTCAGGGGAGTTCATCCTTAAACTGGATTTACTGTGAAGTTTGTATAAATCACTCCAGTGTACTGTGAAAAGGATGCTTATTTCTCAATGTGGCCCATTTGCCACAGTACTTTGAAAATACTCCGAGTCAAAATGAAAATATACTATATACAGAAACATTATTTCCTATCCTTCTTTGTAAACAAACATGGTTAATTGCAACCTGTTGCGCGGTCTATATCCTGGGTGCATTTTAAGCACTAAGAATTACTTAAAACTCAAACCACCACAGTATTAACCACTGAGATGATGACACTGCAATATAAATGCTACCCAAACAATCTAACAATTTGTGGGCAGCCCTAAAGTTTAACTGGTACAGTCAGCAAGTATCTACTAATCCATAAAGCCTTTTAGGATAAACTTGCAAAAATTAGATATTTGGAGTCATCCATTACATTGATAAGAAACGGAAGCCAAGTTACAGGTGATGACGGCAGCAGGATTTGGAAGCACCTGTCTGCATTGTCAGGCTCGGAAGCTCCGAGGCCAAAACATTTTCCTCTGCTTCAGGATTTGCCCTTGGATTGTTTCATCTTAGAGATGCCCAAACAAGATGTTTATATGTATCAGCACACACAGAGCTAATAGTTTGTGAATTGTTTCTTTTCTTCCTTGGGAAGTAATAACAGAAATTGTCCTCTTAAAAACAAAAAAAACAAAACAAAAAAGCACAACAAAACTTAAATCCCACATAATAATAATAAGAATAATAAGAATCAGAAAATATAAAAGGCATGCTTCTCCTGGAATTACTCTTTAACTCATAGCAAGCAATTCTTAAAACTGAGATTTTTTATCTAGCATTAAGACGTAAAAAATATGAGTTGTTCACAGGAAGGGCTTGTGTTTCAGTGGTTATGATACTGGACCTGGAGAGGGGTCCCTGCCAGGTAATACTGGGCTAGTTTATTATTCTCTATCTGTTTTTCCATTGAAAAACAGTAACCAGCCTATGGCACTCAGAGTTTTTGATGAAAAAACATATTTTAAGTGCTATATGACCACTGGATAAAAGGAGCTTTGGAAATGTAAATTTTTGTCCTCCTATGGTTGAAGCAGCTCAAATTCACACATTTTCCTGGTCCCTCTCCAATTCCAAAGACAATCAGAATTTTTTGTTTTTCTTTCTGGGCAAAGCTCAGGGTTGGGGGTGTGGAAAGAGTGAAAGCAGTATTTTTCAGATCTTCATAAGGTCTTCTTTCCTTTTATGTTAAAGTACTGGTTCACAGGCCTGGGTTATTTATATTAGCTTGATTTTTTTAAAAGTACAATTTAATGACATCACACTCTTATAAAAGTGCTTTAAAATCAGTTAAATTTCAAAATAATACAATGGCATATAAAATAGTGCTATTTTGCAAATCATTGGGACCCAGCATACTATTTGACACTTGGGAAATCTCAACGCAATCCATATTTTACTGATTATTCTAAATTAAAATAATGAAAAAGTGGGTCTCAATTTATCCTTCTAAATCTGTATCTCTCAATTATGCAAGGAGCATCTGAGTCACATAGCTTTTAACAAATATAAAAATGCCTGAGCCAAATATCCAGAGATTTTGATTTGGTGAATCAGGACTTGATATACAGTGAGTCTGACACCATTAGCCAGCAACAACAGGACACTGGTCACCTCATGGCAGTTTCTCAGCCTCACACTACTGACATTTTGGGCCGGATAAATCTCTGTTTGGGGGAGAAGGTGTTGTTCTGTGCCTTATAAGATGTTTAGCAAAGTCCCTGACCTCACCCTCTATTTGCCGGGAACACTCTCCCCCACTGGTGTGACAACCAAAATGTCTCCAGACACTGCCAAATGTCCCCTGGGGGCAAAAATCAACTGGTTGAGAAACACTGCTCAAAGGACTGACAGGTAAAAATCATCCCAGGGGCATATTCTCAATTGACACACAGGTGGGGTTTGTTGTTTTTTTCCCCAGCACATCTCTGTCCACTCTTCATTCCTAACCCATTCCTAAAGTCATTCTCCACCTATTTTCAGTATAACATGAATTCCCCTTCTTTACATCCTACCTGCCTTCCGGCGAATATTTTTTTTTCTTCATTCCCAAGAATGCTCTTTATACTTGTGTTAGGTTTATGTTCAAAAGGCTCCATCCAGAGACCCCCCAAGTGATGGCATACAGAGCCAGTGCTGATGGTTTTTGTTTGTCCCCAGAAACTGTTCAACAGCTGAACAAAGTCTCTCTTTTTTTCTGGCTACTATAGCCTTGAAGATCGGTACTTTGAAAGAATGACCTTTAACTGAATGAATTATGCCTTGTCTGAAGGCAACAAGTCCAGGAAGCAGGAAAACATAACTCCTGTAAATAATGCATTGTGACACTTCTGCCTTTTGATGAGGCCTTTAGTAGATAGGCTTCACTGGGTATCTAATAAAACTCTATTTAAACAGATATCACATAGAGCTTGTCAAAAGCCTATAGGAAACAATTGTTATTCAAGAGGAATGCTCTCCTTTATGGAATAGCAGCAATTTTTCAGATTCTCTAGGCTCTAGTCCTAGTGTCATGTCAGTTTACAGAATTGTATGTCGCTGATCCTTCTCTACTACAGGATGACTTTTACAAAATTATTACATTATGCCTTTGGCATTTTCCTATTAGCAGTATAACAGCCATATGTAGAGTATCTCTGTATTCTTAAACTGCCATTTAGGAGATTTTCCACACCACTGCTCAGGGCAATTTATACAAAGACACCGGAGACAAATTCCTCTCAAAGGTAGGGAGAAGTAACCTCTCTCCTTACCAAGTGATATATTTTCTATCATTGAACAATAAATATTAAAGTTCTCCATGTTTCCCTTTTTGGTTTGGCTATTAGGAGAGCACAGCCAAATTCTTTGTTCCATTTCAGTAAATCTCTGGTTAAGAAATTTGGGAAAAACTATTTGCTTTCTCTCCCATTTTAGGACTCACTTCTTTATCTTTTCATGTTTCTGTTAATGATTTTCAGGTGAAATTTTATTATAGGCTGCTGAAGATCCCTACTGGAAATAAGTAGTTTGTAAAAAGGAATGCAAGTGTTAAAAAAACATGGATTTGTTCAACATGGATGTTTTCCTTGCTTAAATTTGGTGTTTGTTACTCACTTGGGATATAGTCACATAAAAAAAAAAAAAAAAATCACCTGAGATCCATTCATCCAGGCACAGTTCTATCGTTTTGTAAGTTATTTGAACTAATGCATGGATGGTTATATAATGCACAGATGAATATTATTATTTGCGGCAAAAGTCACAATTACATCTCTCTACATTCAGGTGGGTGGTTATAAAATCATATGCAGCAATTCCTGCAACGACTCCTCAAATATTTTATGCTCCCACCCCATTCTAATTGTGAGGAAATTAAATTTCATTCCATTATTTATTGGGTCTCTGCTTTGAGAGGACTTTGAGAGCACTATAATAACTGGGCTCCCAAATGGGCTAAAAGATCAAATTCATCTTGACCTCGGTGGGCTGATGTACGTCCCAAGAACGTCAGCCTCCTAAGTGTTGGATCCAGTCCCATTTTGTCTTTCATTTCCCGATGTCTGCTCTTCTCTTAGTGTATTCCCTGAGTTTACAACTTCAGAATTCTCCTCTCTACCAAGGTTTGATATTCTTCGTTCTAAGACTGATGTTCCAGAAGCAGAGCTCTCCTCTTATACGTCCCCTGCCTCCTCCAAACACTTTTACCGTAAGAGAATTTTGCTTTATTTTTGCAGAGTACGTTAGTCTTCTGGCCTCAGGGCATCGGATCCTTTCTTTCCTTCACCTCTCAGAGTCCCATAACCAATCTGTCTGGTCTCCCAGTGTGGGCTATCTTAGATATTTAACTCTACCCAACTTTAGGTAGTTTCACAGATCGGCCTCCCCTTTCCCCAAATCTCCCGCGCCCAGAGGTCCTGATGTCCACAACTTGGCCTCAGGTCCCCCCATCCACCACCATCCAGGGCGTCAGAGTCTCCTCCCCCTCACCCTGATCTCGAGCCCCGAGTTCGACGAGCCCCCCATTTCCCCCCAGCCGGGGTTTGCACGGCCCCATCGCGTCCGCACGCACCCACTCGTTGGCCCGATGGCCGAAAGTGTACAGAGCCACCTGGCTGGCCACGTCCACGATGCGGTTGATATAGGGGTCGTGGCGCTGCAGGGCCGCTAGGCTGATGTCGCGCCCCTTCCCCACCAGGCCGCCCGCCGCCACCGCCGCCATCTTCCCTCCCTCCCCAACATCAACACGCGGAACTAGGAAGCCACTCCCAGTAGATCGCAGAACGAGCGAGCCGCCTCGCAACCGTAAACATGGGCGACCAGAAGTCCGAGAGGCCTTCCTTCTCCAGCCATTCCCCCGCCCCTTCCTCCCGCCGGCGGGCGGAAGACATTAATAATCGATGGCGGCGCTCCGCCCTCGGAGTATCGTTGCCACTAGCAACGACAAGCCCAGGCTTGCTCTCTGAATCCCTTTTTTCTCCTAAGAGATATTTTCTTCCAACCTGAGCCTTGCAGCTATGTGCGCGGTAGGATTTCCTTCTTGAATGTTTTCAATGCCTTGGCATGTCTTGTCTTTGGCGCTTCAGTGACCAAACATGATAATAAGCCTCAAGCATTAATAACTAAAGAGGAAGAGAACTGTGATGTCTACTCGCTAAAACCCGGTGGTTCTCAAACTACCAGGGTTTCCTGAGACTGTTTGAGGAGATCTGCAAAAATGAAAATAATTGTCATGACAAGGTTAAGATATTGACGTTTTCACTGTTAGCATTTGCACCATTGGTGCAAAAGCAGTGGTGGGTAAAAGTGATGATGCCTTAGCACGAATCAAGTCAGTATATTCTTCACTGCCAGGTATTGGCATTTAAAAATTTTTTTAAAGCCTGTGTCACTTAAGGATATTCTTGATAAAGCAGTAAAAAATATAATTTTATTAAAACTCAACCCTTGAGTATACTTCTTTTTAATATTATGTGAAAAAAAATGCGATGCATGCATAAAGCAAATCAGTTGTCTCCAGGGTAAGTACTTCTGAGTTCGCTTCCAGCTGACCCCAAACACTATTTTTGCATGAAAGACAGACAGACTACGGTTATTCAGACTTCGATATTTGACGGACATTTTTTCATTCATGAAGAAAGTGCACCTGTTGCTTCAAGAGACGCAAGGGACAATTTCTGTTGCCAATGATAGAATTAGAAGCTTTCAAGAAAGAATTAGAAGTTTAGAAAATGTGTATTCACTGCCATTAACTTGACAGCTTCCCAATACTTAGTCTTTTCTAATGAGATCAGTGGTGAGATTAACGAATGCGATTTTTAAAAAAATATTGTCAAATGAACTGTATCAACATTTGAAAGATCTGCTTAACTCAGTGCACCAGTACTTTCCAAATGACCAATGTATGATGTTATGTGATCAGGCAAGGATAAAAGATCCACTCACAGACAAGGTTGACTAATGGATTTTAATGTAAGAAAGTATGAAAAGTTAATGGATAGGGTTTCAGATAACCTGTGAGAAACTACTACTTGTTGAGTTTTGCTGTATTATCAAAGAAGACTATCCACAGTTATCTGAAAAGACTATTAAAATATCCATCCCTTTCCAACTACAATATCTGTCTGAGACCAAAGTTTCTTTATATATTTCAACCAAAACAGCATATAGTTATAGATTAGGCAGAAGCAGATCTAAGAATCCAGTTATCTTCTATTAAACCAGACATTAAAGAGATTTACAAAAATGTAATGCCACTCTTCTCACTAAATTACTTTTGTTTTGGAAAATAGTTATTTTTCATAAAATATGTTATTTTTGTTTATATTTAATAGATTTTTGCTATTTTTAACTGAATGAGTAAATACTTTTTAAATTTTCAGCTTTAATTTCTAATATGGTAAATAGAGGTATAACCCACATAAACAAAAGCACTTTGGGGAGTCCGCAATAGTGTCAACTGGTCTTGAAACTAAAAAGTTGAGAGCTGCAGATATAAACCATTTTCTCAGTACTGAATATTTGATCATAATGACTGTACAGAAATCCTT
This sequence comes from Cabassous unicinctus, assembly GCA_029593785.1. NCBI lineage: Eukaryota > Metazoa > Chordata > Mammalia > Cingulata > Chlamyphoridae > Cabassous > Cabassous unicinctus. The sequence goes on along the minus strand of JAQZBX010050253.1, from coordinate 13,043 downwards.
ACCCAACCCTTTGTATACAGACAGTTCTTACCTTTGTATATAGTCATTTCTAACTAAGACCTGTTATTAAGACAATTATTCCAGATTGATCTTACCCTTGTATATAAATATTTCTATTGAAATAATCACCCTCCCCTTTTTGAAATCCATAAGAAAAATCTTGTAACTGACGTCTTTCTGTACCCCACTATCCCCAGATACCTGGATCTCTGACAATGATTGTCTTAGGAGTGTAATAACTTTGTGACTCACGTGCCCGCCCCTCCCTTTTCTACCATGCCCCATCCTGTTCAGCCCCTTAATGTTTATTAATGAAGGAACCTGAACCAGCCCTACCCCAATTATTCATTAGCATAAATGGCTAGACCTGGATACTATAAAACTATCAGGATTACTGCTGGTCTGTGGTACTTAACTCACTTTATCCCGAATTAAAACAATTTATTTAATTATTTAATTTGTTACATCTATTTTCCTACTTGCAAAAAGAATAAAAAATAAGTTACTCAGGAAGCGGATGTGGTTCAAGTGGTTGGGCTCCTGTTTACCATATGGAAGGCCCCGGGAACCTGGTGAAGGCAAGCTTGCGCGTGAGCTGACGGCCCCCGCAGTGCAGCAAGGTGATGCAACAAAGGGAGACAAGCAGACACAGAAAAACACACAGCAAATGGACACAGCAAGCACAAGCAGCGAGGGGGGGGGCAATAAATAAATAAAAATCTTTAAAAAAAATAAGTTACTGTAATTAGAAGAGAGTTATTACAAAAACCTAGGCTGGGTATGGTTGTTGAAATCGAAAAACAAATAGGCTTTGAGTTTCTTGACAGACAAGCCCAAAGGGGGAAATAGTAATCACATAATTTTTGAGATTTTTACGTGCTTGCTTATCATCCTAGTAGTCTCTCTAGCACTTAGTTCGGTGCCTTGTGCTTTATAGAGATTCCATAAGTGCTTATTCCATTGAACTAAATCATGACTTAGTTCAATTTGCTTATTAAATATCAGCAATTTTTAAAGAACATATGATTTTTAGAATACTGAAATCTACTTTGAGATAAAAGGACATACAATAGAAAGTCCTGATCTTTCAGAGTTTATATTCAAAGGGAGATAGGAAAAAATGGAAAGTGTTTTTAGCTTTCAATATTGTAACAAAAAACAAAGCAACCAAATCAAAACAAAATTTTTGAGATTTAAAAAGAAAAAGAAGAAATAATGTTACAGTGGCTTTTACTAATTGCCATATTGTTCGTCACCCACTCCCAGAGGTCTTTGTTCTCTTTCCTTTTATTCCTTTTTATCAAATGCTTAAAGCTCTGGCCTTCTAGGTTGAAGCAATTTTTGCCCACTTACTACTTGAGTAATCTGTCAAACCAGACCATCATTACTTTTCCAAATATACTAAAATGCAAGCTCTATTTTAGCAAAAGACCACTTAAAACAGACAAGTTCTTTTTTAAAAATTTATTTTGAAATAATTGAAAACATACAGGAAAGATGCAAAAATGATATAGAAAGGATACATGGAACTCCAAATTACCTCTCCCTAACCACATATCCAGAATTGTCAACTATTAGCATTTTGCAACATTTGTTATATAAGTCTATCATCTATTTATCTATCTATCATCTATGTATCATCTATCTTTAAATCATTTGAGAGTACGTTGCATACATCATGGTCCTCTAACAGATAACACTTGTGTGTACAGCTCCTGCGAACAAGGACACTCACTTATGTAACCACCTTAATTACAGCTACCAAGTTTAAGAAGTTTAACATTGATATAAAGCATGCAGTCCATATTCCAATTTTTTTCAATTGTCCCAATAATGTCCTTTTGGGCATTGCTTTAGTTTCTTAGGCCGCTTAAAGCAGATACCATGAAATGGGTTGGCTGTAAACAATAGGAATTTATTAGCTTGCAGTTTGAGGCCATGAGAATGTCCTAATCAAGGCATCATCCAGGTGATGCTTTCTGCCTGAAGACCAGCTGCCGGCAATCCCTGGCTCCTCTGCCACATGGCAAGTCACGTGGTAGCTCTGCTAGTCTCTCCCCTCTCATCCAGGGTTCATTGATTTAGGTGATTTCAGCAGCTTCCTCCACCTATGGCTTTCTGTCTCTTTCTCTATTCATTCTGTTTATAACGGACTCCAGTAAGAAGATGAAGACCCATCCTGAATGAGGTGGGTCACACCTTAACTGAGGTAGCTTCATAAAAAGGTCGTACTTATAGTGGGTTCACACCCACAGGAATGGCTTAAATTTAAAAACATGTCTTTCTGGGGTATATACAACTTCGAACTATCACAGGCATTTTCTCCTCCATTATTAGATCCAGTCCAGGATCGTGTTTTGCATTTAATTGTCTTTCTCTCTTTAGTATCTCTCCCTCTCCCTCTCCCCCTCTCTCCTTCTCTCCTTCTCTCCCCTTCTCCCTCTCTCTGTCTCTCATTTATGCTAACAGAATAATTCTATCATCTATCTATCTAAATAAAATACCCATTTCAGCCATTCCCAGGCATATAATTCAGTGGCATTAACCATATTCACAATGTTGTACTATTATCACCACCATCTGTTCCCAAAACTTTTCCTTCACCCCGAACAGAAACACTGCACCCTTTATGCATTACCTCCCCGTTTCCCTCCATCCCCATCCCTGGTGAGCTGTACTTTACCTTCTGTTTCTATGAATTTGCATATTCTAGTTATTTCATTAAATGGAATCATATGACACCTGTCCTTTTGTGTCTGGTCACTATTCCATTGAATGTATATATTCCACATTTTAAATATCCATTCATCTGTTTATGGTCACTTGAGTTCCTTCCATCTTTTGACTATTGTGAATAATTCTGTTATGAACATTGGTGTACAAATATCTGAGTATCTGCTTTCAGTTCTTGTGGGCATATGACTAAAAGTGGGATTGCCAGGTAATATAGTACTACTACGTTTAACTTTTTTAGAAATTGCCAAACTGTTTTTCACAGCATCTGCACCATTTTACATTCCCACCAACAATGTACAATAGTTCCTATTTCTCCGCATCCTCGTCAGCACTTGTTTTCTGTTCTGTTTTTTTTTTAATTTAAATAATAGCCATTCTCATAGATGTGAAGTGGTATCTCATTGTGGTTTTGATTTGCATTTCACTAATGGATAGGGATGTTGAGCATCTTTTCACGTGCTTATTGGCCATTTGTATATATTCTTTAGAGAAATGTGTAGTCAAGTCCTTTGCCATTTTTAAATTGGGTTGTTTGTCTATTTGTTGTTGAGTTGTAGGGGTTCTTTATTCTGGGTATTAAACCTTTATCAAATATATGGTTACCAAATGTATTCTCCAATTGTCTAGGTTTTCTTTTCGCTTTAGTAATAATGTCTTTTGATGCACAAGTTTATAATTTTGATGATGTCTAATTTATTTGTTTTTTCTTTTGTTGTCTGTGCTTTTGGCATAAAGTCTAATAATCCATTGCCTAATACAATTTCTGAGTTTAATTTCTGTTTTCTTCTAAGTGTCTTATAGTTTTAACTTTTATGTTTAAGTCATTGATTTATTTTAGAGTTAATTTTCACAGACAGTATGAGGTAGGGGTCCACTTTCATTTTTTTTTTTCATGTGGCTATCCAGTTTTCCCAGCCCCATTTGTTGAAGAGACTATTCTTTCCTTATTGAATGGATTTTGTCAAAGTTAATTGGTCTTAGCTGTGTGGGTTTATTTCTGAATTTTCAATTCAATTCTGTTGGTCTATATTCTTTCCATGTGCTAGTAACACAGTTTTGATTACTGTAGCTTTGTAATAAATTTTGAAATTGGCAAGTGTGAGTCCTCCAACTTTGTTCTTTTTTCAAGATGTTTTTGGCTATTTGTGGCCCCTTGCCTTTACATATGGATTTGATGATTAGATTTTCAGATTTCTTCAAGGAAAGCTGTCGGAAGTTTGGGATTGAGTTGAATCTATAAATCACTGACTAGTATTGACATCTTAATGATATTGGGTCTTCCAACCCACAAAGATGGAATCATTTCATTTATTTAAGTTTTCTTTAATTTCTTTCAGAAATGATTTGTACATTTTTGTGCAAATCATTGTGTAAAAGTCCTTTACATTCTCAAATTTACTCCTAGATTTTTTTTTTCACTTTCTATAGTAAATGGAATTATTTTCTTGATTTCCTTTTCAAATTGTTCCTTCCTGATGCAACTTATATTTTTGTGTTGATCTTGTGGCACACTTCTCCTGAATTCACTTAGTATCTCTAATAGCTTTCTTATAGGTTCTTCGAGAGTTGCTATATAAAAAGTCATATCATCTGCAAATAGGCATAGTTTTACTTGTTCCTTTCCAATTTCAATGCTTTTTATTATTTTTTCTTGCCTAATTGTTCTGGTTAGCACTTACAGTAAAATATTGAATAGCAATGGTAAAAGCAACCATCCTTGACTTGTTCCTAGTGTTAGGGGAAAGTTTTCAGTCTTTCACCATTGAATATGATGTTACTTGTGGGTTTTTCATGTATGCCTTTTATCATGTTGAGGAAGTTCCCTTCTATTCCTAATTTTCTTAGTGTTTTTATCAAGAAAGGATGTGCAATATTCTGCATCAGTTGAGATGATCATGTGGTTTTTTTTCCTTCATTCTTTTTATGTGGTGTATTATTACATTGACTGATTTTCTTATGTTGAACCACCCTTGCATTACTAGGATAAATCCCACTTCTTCCTGGTGTCTGATCATTTTAATGTGCTGTTGGACTTGCTTTGCTGTATTTTGTTGAGGAGTTTTGCATCTGTATTAATAAGAGCTATTGTTCTGTAATTTTCTTTTCTTGTTTGATATCTTTATCTGGCTTTGGTAGTAAGTGACTGGTGGTTTCATTGATTCTATCTATTGTTTTTCTATTCTCTATTTCATTTATCTTTGCTCTAACCTTTACTAATTTTTTCCTGCTGCCTTCTTTGGGATTAACTTGTTCTTCTTTTTTCTTGTTCTCCAGGTGTGCAGTTAGGTTACCGATTTGAGATTTTTCTTCTCTTCTAATGTAAGAATGTACAGCTATAAATTTCCCTCTAAGCACTGGCTTTTGTTGCATCCCATAAGTTATGGTATGTTATGTCTTTATTTTCATTCATCTCACAATATTTTTCTAATTTCTCCTGTTATTTCTTCTTTAACCCATTAGTTGATTACATGTATATTATTTAATTTCCACATTTTGTGAATTTTCCTGTACTCCCTCTGTTATTGATTTGTAGTTTCTTTCCATTGTGTTAAAAGAAGATAATCTGTGTGATTTGAATCTTTTAAAATTTATTGAATTTTGTTTTATGGCCTAACTTACTTTATCCTTGAGAATGATCCATGTACACTTGAGAAGAAATGGTATTCTGTTGTTGTTGAGTGAAGTGTTCCATATATGTCTATTAGATCTAATTGGTTTACAGTATTTTTCAAGTCCTTTATTTCCTTATTGATCTTCTATGTAGGTGTTCTATCCATTATTATTAATATTTTTTAAAGATTTATTTACTTTATCCATTTTAAACGCCCCCTTCCCCATTTGCTGTTTTGTGTCCATTCGCTGGGCAATTTTCTGTGTCTGTTTCCTGCCATCTCTTCTCATCCTCCTCCTCCAGTCTTCACCAGGATTCCATCCTGAAGACCTCTGATGTAGGAGAGAGGTGTTCTGCCACCTGTGCCACCTTGGTTCCTGGTTTTCGGAGCATCTCGTCTTGTCTCTCCCCTGCGTCTCTCTCCTTTTACGTCATCATCTTGCTGCATGGCTCCTGGGGCCTGGCGGCTCACCAGCTCACAGAGCCTGGCAGCCCATGCGCCTTCTGTATATACATTTTTTTTATTTTACCGGGAGGTCCTGGGGATCGAACCCAGGTCCCTCCATATGGCAGACGGACGCCCAACCATTTGAGCCACATCCGCCCCCCTCTATCCATTATTGAAAGTGGTGCATTGAAGTCTCCTACTATTAACATAGAACCATCTATTCCTATCTATTCCTCTCTTCAAACCTTTGTCAATGCTAGCTTGATATATTTTGGGGCACTGTTGTTAGGTGTGTGTATGTTCATAATTTTTATATCTTCTTGATGAATTGCCCCCTTTATCAAGATATAGTATCCTTCTTTGTTCCTTTTAACAGTTTTTAGTTTAAGTTCTATTTTGTCTGCCAGCAGTATAGCCATTCCTACTCTCTTTTGGTTACCATTTACCTTTACTTTCAACCTACTTGTGTCTTTGAATTTAAGGTGTCTCTTGTACACAGCATGTGGTTGGGTCATGCTTTATTATCCATTCTGCCAATATTTGCCTTTTGACTGCCTAGTTTTGAATTTAGTTTATCTTTTGTAGTGGGCACTTTAAAATCCCTTTTTATATCCTTCTGTGCATATTTTTCAGATATTTACTTTGTGATTACCATGGGGCTTAAATTTAAAATACTGACTCTATAGCAATCTCATTTGATTTGAAACGAACTTAATTGCAATAGCACATACACACTATATTCCTATACCCCTCTACCCCTCCAACTTTATGTTGTTCTTTCTGCCCTTTTCTCTTTCTTCTTTTATGAGACTCCCATAACGTGTATATAGGTACGCTTGATGGTGTCCCACAGATCTCTTAGGCTGTGTTCACTTTTCTTCATCCCCCCCCCTTTTTTTCCGCCATAGACTGCTTAATTTTAATAATCTTATCCTCAGGTTTACTGATTCTTTCTTTTTCTGGCTCCAGTGTTCTGTAGAACCCCTCTAGAGAATTTTTTATTTCAGTTACTGTGGTCTTCATCTCCAGTATTTCTGTTTGGTTCCTTTTTAAGATTTTCATGTTTTTATTGAATGTTTTTTGTTTTTCATTTATCATTTTCCTGGTTTCCTGTAGTTCTTTGTGTTTTCCTTTTGATCTTTTGGCATATTTAAGACAATTTTTTAAAAGTATTTTTTTGGTATGTCCAAAATCTGGTCTTCCTTGTTGATGGTTTCTAATGCTTTTCCTTGCTTCTTTGCAAGAGACATCATTTCCTGTTTCTTTGTAGGCCTGGTAATCTTTTATTGCACACTAGAATTTTAATATGTAATGTGTTATATTTGGAATTTAGTCTCTGAGTTGTCTGTTCCTTAAGCTTGTATTCACCTATTGTTAGAATAGAGATTTCCTTGAATTCCAGAAGCTAACAGCAACAACAAAAATAAAAAAACAAAACAAAAACCCACCTTTCCCAGTCTTTCCACATTAGCCTGTATGAATGGTCTCCTTCTGAGCTTATCCTGCCCAACAGTGCATCTAAAGAGCAGCCTGAGGCAAAAGCATAGGGTTGGCCCTGGGGTTTTCTGCATATGCATCTTGGGGCTTGTGCCCCTCTATTCAGAATTACCCCATCTATACAGATCCAAATGTCCCCTTTCCCCAGGAACCTTTCTCTCCTCCCAGTCCCGGGTGTCACATTTCACATCCAAAAGTCAGCACTCCTTTGCTCAAGGCAGCCACCACCTGACTACTCTCCTGTAGTGCTCCAGCTGTGCTGTGAACCCTCCACATGTAGGACAAGGTCTGAGATGGCGAGTTTGCAACTGGTGTCCTGGTGCCATCCTTCAGGCTGCCACCAGACAGATTGGCACAGACATGTTTGCACCTCAGTTAAAGTAATGTCTGTGCACAGGTGTTACTCTGCTCCCTCCAGGGCTGGAACCAGGGATCCACACTGGGAACATGGGCCAGGTCTGCACTGATCCAGGGAGGGGTAGGCAAGTTCGTTTTTAATCCATCGAACTTCAACTTCCGTTGGCTTCCAAACACTTGGAATCACAAAGTTGATTACCACAATTTAAAACAACAAGCTGTAGTATGATTTAAATATATGTATATCTGGGCCTGGGATTTTTAAAACCACTGCAATGACTAAGATAAAATTCACAACCTAGTCAATCAAGGTAATTTTAAGAACATAGCATGTTTAAATTGTTTGAAAATAGCAATTTAACCAAAATGTATTTGTTTTTATAGCCATGTATAAATGTTTATATACAAATATAGGCTGACTTTTTATGACATAATAATTGCAAAATATAAATACACAGTGTTTTATTAATCCTCTTGTCATTGTTTTATAAATAGCCTCTAAATTTTGCATTCGTTCTAGAGTAAAATGTATTAGAATGGAGGGGGAAAGAGGAGCTTCCAGGGTCCCCTAAGAGTTTATGATTCTAAAGTGACTTCAACAACCTCTGATGCTCTGACGCATGTGCCATTGGTATGAATTATCGTTTTTGCTAGGAATTTTATTTCAGAGGATGATAGAAGAATTAACTGCTTTGTCCTCCCAGTGGAGGGAAACAGTTTCAAGCTCTGTGTTATCAGTTGTTTTCAATGCATGGTTAATTTCTTTTTTAAGCAGCAGAGACCAGTGAAATGGGTACTCCATGGACTGGGAACTTGGTTTAACCTCTTTCTATTTGTATGATCTTCAACAAGTGACCTCATTTGTAACTTGGGGACATAATATCTGCCTTACCAGTTTTCACAGGGTAAATGAGATCAAATGAGAAAATGTACCTGAAATGGCTTTGCAGCCTATAAAATGATCTGCAAATGAAAAAAAAGATTATCATCATCATCATCATTATTTTCATTGCCATTATTATTATTTCTACTAGAAGCCTAGAAGGGGTCCTTCTGGTCCAGTTAACCAGCCGATGCTTGAATCATCTCAATGAAGTTCTGCATAAGTGACAAAGAACACATTAATTTCTAGGTCAGGTCATTCCCAATATTTTTATAAGATAGAGGATGTGAGCTAATGCAAACTTATTTTCAGAAACTTCACAAACAGGGGAAGAAATAATATAGGAGGCATAGACCTGTGTCATTAAGATTTGAAACAATCTTTTGGGAGACTTGGAGGAGAATAGGAAGGGGCAGATGTGGGGAAAAGATAGGGGTATGTGGGGAAGAAAGGGACTGCTGTGTGGACCTTTGCTAGTATAGGAAGTAACCTGTGACGAAGTAAGGACTTCTCTAGTTTGGGTCCAATAGCAACTTGGACTAGACCTCTGCTAACCTTATGGGGTGGGTGGATAACTGGAGCTCTTTGGAGCGAGAGACCAGGCACGAACATGCTTTTTTTTTTTTTTTTTTTTTAAGATTTATTTTTATTTATTTATCCCCCCCTTGCTGCTTGTGCTTGCTGTGTCCATTTGCTTTTGCGTTTTTCTGGGTCTGCTTGTCTCCCTTTGTTGAGTCATCTTGCTGCGTCGGCTCACCATGCCGCATGGGCCGGCTTGCCTTCACCAGGAGACCCCGGGAATCGAACCCTGGGCCTCCCATATGGTAAACGGGAGCCCAACCGATTGAGCCACAACTGCTTCCCGAACATGCTCTTTTGATACCTCTTTGCCTCTCTCTGCTGGTCCCACAAAATCCATTAATTTGACTATCATTGTCAAGGGTCAGGCAAAGGCTTAGGGGGCCTAGGGCACCTCTACAAAAACAATATTTTTTTTAGCTGCTTCCCAATGCCCAGAACACCTAAGACATGAGGATATGCCTTTAGTTCCACATGAAAAAATAATTGGCTTAAAATGCAAAGACCTGATTGTGATAAGCGATGTCCATGAGTTGAGTCAAAGTCATCTGACTACCAAGACACAGAAAAAGACGGGAAGGGTAAGCTGAGATGGCAGAAGGCAAATTTCCCTATTTTGCCATGAGAGCACCATGTGTAGAGGCTGTCTGCTGCTGTGCCTTTGAAAACCCAGGCAGCTCTGCTTGACATAATAGAGGAGGGTGTTAAAAGAATTTTGTCCTGGGGCAAAATGGGAATGTATGTGTGTGGGTGTTAATGGATTGTCTCTTAGAACTATGAATCTGAATTGCTTCTCTCATTAATTAGGTGTGTACTATCTGATTTGTCATAATAGTTCTAAGATCATATGGGGAGGACGGTGTGATTATGTGTATTGAGCAAATAATCCGCAGTTCTGTGGAAGCCATTTCACTTCTCTGTGACATAAAGGGATTGAATAAGAATGGCAATTCCCAGTTCCAAATTCTGTGTTTCTCTATTGAATCATCATCACTGTTTAGATCAAATGAAGCTTTCTTTTCAGACGTAGATAAGCCCAGAAACAATAATAAAGAATCTGATGAAGGAAACATATCGCATTGAATTTAGATCAGGGTAGTGGCCCTTTAAGGACTTTTTAATGTTATATCAAAACCGAGGGCTGAATGCTTTTATCAAGAAAGTGAAGGGCTTTTCTTCTTTCTTTTGTCGTGTCCCAGCATTCTCAAAAGAAAGCAGCAGCGGTTGGGAGGAAGGCGTATTTATACCTGCCACCCTTTAGGGAGAGCATATGCCTTTCTCCTGATCTCTGTCTCTTGTCATGGGTGATCAGCGCTTGCTGAAGATTTTTCGTCCAGGTGAAATGCATATTTCAAATCGTCTGAGATGATTTACATGGCAGTTTATAAGATGCAGTGCTCAAGAGTGTCGTGGACCCCTGGGTGGAATGTGTTTGAAAAAACATCTAATTACTTATTATTGTTACAACCTGCTATGTCAGCATTTCACTTTGTGATTGATTTTTCTCCTTTTTAATGGATGTATCAGGCCTCAAAGGAAATCGAACTGCAAAATATTGTGCTGAACTAAACTTAAGCTCAAGGTGAGAGGCCTTGGGAAAATATTTGGCTTGATGGGAAGCTAGGCTCTAATAGTGGTGTGGAGGATGAGGGAAGACATAGAACCTGCCTGCTCAACTGTCCAGACCTGGGAACATTTCCCCAACTGGTCCCTCGAGCCTGTCACACATAATCTGTCAGGTTGGCAAACTACAGCCCGCTGCCAAATCTGGCTGGCTGCCAGCTTTTGTAAATAAAGTTTTATTAGAACCCAGCCATTCTCCTTCATTTGTATTGTCTGTGGCTGCTTTCACCCTTCAACGGCAGAGCTGAATTGTTGAAACAGAAACTGTGTGGCCTGCAGAATCTAAAAAAAATTTCCAATCCGGTTCTTTACAGAAACAGTTTGCTCACCCAGTCTATATTATTTAAACAAGCGGATCAGTAAGTTATGTTGAAGACCTACTGCATGCTCAGTAGGCACTCAGTGTGTACACATGGTAAGCTCACAATAGATTTGAAGGTGTGACAAAGAATGAAGCCTAGTCCCTATTCTTAAGGAATTTAAAACCTATCTGAGAGGAGAGACGAAGACTAGCACTCCTGAACAATGTGTTCACAGTGATGAACTGTCTTAGTTTCCCCGCTGCTAAGGCAAATACCACACAGTGGGTTGGCTTAACAAGAGGAACTGATTGGCTCATGGTTTCAGAGGCAAGAAGGCTGGCTTCTTCCTGGGGTCAGTGGGGTTCTGGCTGGCCGGAGAGCCTCAGGTTCCTTGGCTTTCCCATCTCCTGGGATGCCCTCTCCTTTCTCTTTGGGGTTCCCGTGACTTCCAGTTTCCATTACTCTTTGTGACTCCCTGTGGCCTTCTCTATAAGGTCTCCAGTAATAAGATTACGCCCCATTCTGATTCAGTTGGGCCATACCGTAACTAAAAATGACATCCTCAAGAGGTCCTGTTTACAGTGGGCTCACATCTCCAGGAATGTACATTAAGAACATGTTCTAAATTGAGGTACATAACTCAGTCTACTACACGGACAATAAAAGATAATAAATAAACATGGGTTAAATTGTGGTGTGCAAATACTGGAATTTGGAGAAAGGGAAAGAGGATCAGTGAAGCCTCCAGTAGTTGGGGAAGGCAATATTTAATACAATAAAGCTCTAGGACGCAATAAGAACTTGAACACTCCTTTGAGATCCGCTGTAATTGGATTTGACCTGTATTTCGACTCCAGTGTCATTTAAGTCACTGATATTTTTGACCTTGTGCTTAAGGGACACCTTAACGACCAGAACTATTTCTGAGTAACTTTAGCTGACTGATTTTTCTGGGATTTGGGATGCCTTCAGTCTCCCCAAGGTACAAGAGAATTTACTCGTCCTAGTGGCATAAGTCCTTAGTTTTGCATGTACATCTGGAGACAATATAGTATCAATGATCAAGCGCATGGACTTTGGCATCAAAAGCACCCGGTCTAAATCTCGGCTCTATCTCTTCCTACCTCTGTAAACTTGGGGGCTTCTTAAAACTCTGGGCCTCGAATGTTTCATGTATAAAGTAGGTAAAATAATAAAGCCTACCTCTTAGGGTAGTTGTGAGACCTAAATAATATAATGTCTGTAGAGTGTTTAGGATGTAAAGGGCTTGGTCAGTGTTTAGTCATTGACCACTGCTCCCATCGGAGCTCATACATTGTCATTTATGAAGGCACTCAGTATACAGTAACAAAATACACTAATGTAAAGAACAGGATTGCAGCTCTTCATTTTTCAGTTTACTGAATGTTGTTTTTTTTGCTGTTGTAATTCTTATTTTTGCCATTATCGTCATTGCCGTGCCCCTAATTTATTTTTATGGTGCTTTGGGAATTTGGGGCAGGGAATACTACATAAAGATGCGAGTACAGATCTGCACTCTATACTGCTGGAGGGATCTGGGTGTTTCTAGGACCTGGCCTGATGGTCTTAGGGGATAAGGCAGGTTGGCAGTGGGATTCGCCTGGTGCCTTGGGAAGCAGCATGCCTAGGTTCTCACCCATTTCTGTGATTATGGAAGAAATCACATAGAGACCAGAGCAGTTTTTCTTATCTGTAACAAGGGGATAATAACATTTATTTTTGTAACTGTTTTGAGTATTGCTGAGAGAGCTCTTTGCCACAATTTAAGTGTTTTGATGTAATCATAAAATATGAGGCTCTAAAATCAGGGTCTGATTGTCCAAAGAAGGCTCTGCTTTCTATGTGGGTAGTGCCTGATGATAGCATTGTTTTCTGTTTTCCTCTGGGTAATTGAAGATGAAAGGGCAGGGCGTTTGCCATGTTTCCTGTTGGTAATAAACAGCCCTTCTCCAGGCTTTGACCTTCACTGTGGCTATGAAGGCTCTT
>JAQZBX010050252.1:0-19708 GCA_029593785.1 Cabassous unicinctus | reverse complement strand
TTCCTGATCATACAGGGAAAGCTGTCAGCCTCTCACCTTTAAGTATGATATTAACCGTGGTTTTATCATATATGCCCTTTATCATGTTGAAGAAGTTTCATTCTGTTCCTACTTTTCTAAGTGTTTTGATCAAGAAAGAGTGCTGGATTTTGTCAAATGCCTTTTCTGCATCAGTAGAGATGATCATGTGATTTTTTTTTCTTTCTATCTGTTAATATGGTGTGTTACATTAATTGATTTTCTTATGTTAAGCCACCTTTGCATATCTGGGAGAAAATCCAGTTGATCATGGTGCATAATTTTTGTACTATGCTATTGCATTCAGTTTACTAGTTTTTTATTGAAATTTTTTACATCTATAGTCATAAGAGATATTGTTCTGTAATTTTCTTTTCTGGTGGCATTTTTATCTGGCTTTGGCATAAGAGTGATGTTGGTCTTCTAGAATGAATTATGGAGTGTTCCCTCCTTTTCAATATTTTGGAAGAGTTTACCCAGGATTAGTGTGAATTTGTCTTGGAATGTTTGGTAAAATTCCCCTGTGAAGTAATCTGGTCCTAGACTTTTCTTTGTTGAGATGTTTTTGATTACTGATTCAATGTCTTTACTACTTATTAGTGTGTTTAAATCTTCTCTTTCTTCTGGAGACAGGTGTAAGTACTTTGTTTCTAGGGATTTGTCAGTTTCATCTAGGTTTTCTAATTTGTGGGCATACAGTTGATAGTATTCTCTTGTAGTCCTTTTTAATTATTGAGATTAATAGTAGTTCCCCATTTTCATTTCTGATTTCCATTACAGTGTCCTATGTTTTTCTTCATCATTATAGGTAAAGGTTAGCCAATATTATTGACTTCTTCAAAGAACTTACTTTTGGTTTTGCAAATTCTCTATTTTTTTTTTTTAGTTTCTATTTCATTTATCTCCCTTCTCATCTTTGTTATTTTCTTCTTTCTGTTCTCTTGGTTTAGTTTGAACTTTTCCTATTTCTTCCAGTTTTGTGGTTAGGTCTCTGATTGGAAATCTTTTTTAATATAAGCATTTAGAACTATAAATTTACCTATCAGTACTGCCTTTGCTGCATCCCATAAGTTTTGGTCTGTCCTGGAGAATGATCCATGTGTGCTCATAAAGGATGTATATTTTGTTGTTGTTCAATGAAGTGTTTTATATATGTCTGTCAAGTCTAGTTGGTTTAGAGTATCATTCAATTCTTGCATTTCCTAATTGCTCTTTGTCCAGATGTTCTCTTTACTATTCAAAGTTGTGTATTAAAGTCCCATACTATTAATGTAGAACCATCAATTTCTCCCTTCAAATCTGTCAGTATTTCCTTCATACATTTTGGTGCTCTGCTCTTATGTTCATATATATTTATAATTGTTTCATCTTCTTGTTGAATTGACACCATTAGCAGTGTATAATGACTTAGCTCCACATAACAGATTTTGACTTAAAGTCTATTTTATCTTATATTTGTATAGTTATTCTAGCTCTCTTTTACTTTCTGCTTGCTTGGTATATGTATTAGTCAGGGCTTTTTAGGGAAACACAATTGATAGGAGATATCTGCAAATAGTATGAAATTCTATAAAATTCTCTCACATGACTGTGGATATGCACAAGTCCAAATTCTGCAGGCAGGCTGCAAACCAGGGCCTCCAATGAAGGTCCTTGATGAGTTCCCAGCAGATGTTGGCTGTCCAAAGTTGAGCTTGAATATCTCTTTCTGAATGCTGAAATCACTTCCCCTTTTAAAGCCTTCAACTGATTGGCTGAGACATCACTCATTGCTGATGGCAATCTCCTTGGTTAAGTGTAGATGTAATCAGCCACCTATGCAATCAATTCACTGATGATTAAAGACCATAAAATGTCCTTGTATTACAATTAGCCCAATGCTTGCTTAACCAAACAACTGGGCACCATTACCTGGCCGAGTTGACATATTCGCCTAACCATCACAGTGTATATATTTTTACATGCTTTCACTTTCAACTTAAGTCTTTGAATTTCAGGTGAGTCTCTGGTAAACAGAGTATAGTTGAGTCAGGCTTTTTATAATCCATTCTGGCAATATCTGCCTTTTGACTGGAGAGTTTAATCCATTTACATTTAATGTGACTACTGATAATGCAGGACTTTCTCCTACCATTTTGGTATTTTGTCTCTGTAACTTTTAGACATCATTTGGTTCTCAATTTTTCTGTTCATACCTAAATTCATGTTTATTTGATATTTTATAATAAACCATATTGTGTCCCTTCTTGTTTCCATATGGATATAGTTTTTTATATTTTCTTTGTGGTTAAATGTGGGTAAAAATTAGCGTCCTAAATATATAATTTGATTTGATACCAACTTGACTTCAATAGTATACACATGCACTGTTCCTATAGCCTTCTATCTCTAAAACTCTTTTGCTTTATTATAGAAGTTGTGGGTTTCCAGAACAATCATGCATAAAATACAGGATCCCCATAAAATACCTAATATTAATACCTTTCATTGCTGTGGAACATTTGTCATGATTGATCATAACATAATTTTATAATTGTACTATTAATTATAGATCATGGTTCAACTTGCACATGTAGTGCAGTTTCAGGATTTTTAAAAATTATTGTTTTACCATATATACAATGTAACATTTCCCTTTTTAATCACATTTAGATATGTATTTCAGTGCTGTTATTTAAGTTCACAATATTGACCATCATCCATTACCAAATCTTTTCATCATTCCATATAGGATCCCTGGACATGTTAAGTCTTCATTTCCCATTCCCTAGCCCCTTTCCATTCCCTGGTAAACTGTAGTCTAGATTCTGACTCTATGAGATTGCTTTTTCTAATTATTTCAAATCAGTGAGATCATACAATATTTGTTCTTTTGTGTCTGGCTTATTTCACTCAACATGATGTCTTCAAGGCTTATCCATGCTGCAGCATACATCAGAACTTCATTCCTTTTTATGGCTGAATAATATCCCATAATATGCATATGCCACGTTTTATTTATCCATTCAACCACTGATGAACACATAGGTTGCCTCCATCTTTTATCCATTGTGAATAATGCCACTCTCAACATTGGTGTGCAAATATCTGTTCAAGTCTCTGTTTTCACTTCTTTTAGATATATACCTTGTAGTGGGATTTCTGTGTCATATGGTAGTTCTATACTTAGATTTCTGAAGAACTGCCAAACTATCTTCCACAACAGCTGCACCATTTTACATTGCCACCAGCAATGCATGAGTGTCCCTATTTCTCCATATCCTTTCCAACACTTGTTATTTTATTTGCCTATAGAGAGTGGGGGTGGGCAACAATAACCATGCAGAGAGAGCAATATACTTGTATTTCCCATAATTTACCAGCCTTTTCCTCCCACTGTTCCCTAGACAGCAAACAGTATTCCAACTGACTCAGGTATTTTGAAATAATTGATTCAGACAGTTACTATCTGTTTCATTGTTATTCTGGGGTAGGTATTGATTCCTGGAGCTTCCCCTTTCTCCATCTTCCCACCTCAGTGACATTCTTTTGATTTTATAAGTGAAGGAAGAGATGCTGACAGAGTTAAGTGATTTACTCAAGGCCTACCTAGTAAATGGAAGGGATGATATCCAACCAGATCTACTTTATTACAAAGATGTTGATATTGCCCCACAAAATGATCTATAATGTTCCACCAACCTCTAAATTCTATGGCTATGCTCCTGAATAATGTTTGAATACTTTATCTAAATTTTCTCCTTTTACACACTGTTTCTGAAACCATTCTTTAATTATATCTTTAAACTTAATGTTATCTATCAAGTACTTTACCCCATATATCTTGACTGGTATGGCATCTGCTGAACTTCTTAGTTTGGGTATAATGGTTCAGACATAAAGTTTATATTTTAAGTATTAGCTCACTGAATATCTTCTTTGTAGAATGCTCATGCATTTTTTCATTTATGACTTACATGTGAAAAATTATGCAGAACTTCCCCTCGCCTACTGTTGTCTTCCTATTTTTTATATCCTAAGGTGGACTCAAATCCTCTAAAACTGCTATGACTGTGGTTAAATATTGAAAATTTACAGACTTGAGGATCTTTGTTGGCGACCCAGAGCTCCCTTCCCTCAGCTTCTGATTTTATGTTTCTAAAGGAGCCTAAAAATTGAATAAATAACCTTTCATTTTCTCTGTAGTATAAAGTGATAATATAGCCTGAAGCAAAACTTGAGAAATGGCCTTCTTGAGGAATTGTGTGCCATGTCTGGCTGTGAAGAGCTTTGAATAATAATGATGTTGCTTATAAGAACAATAACTACCCTTTATTTCTATCACATACTTTCTGTACATGGGTGACCTGCCATTGAGTTTTACAATGAAGGTTTCTGGCATTGCACTATGTGCTTTGCACAGATTATAACATTTTGTCCTTATGAAATTTCTAATGAGGCCATTTAACAGGCAAAAAAACTGGAGTGCTCAGAGGTTAAATAACTTAGAAAAGATTGCACAGTTAGGAAGTGCTTGAGCCAAGTTTATTTGACTATAAATCCTGGGTTCTTAAATGGTATACTAGAAAGCTAAAATATTGGACTTTTCTGGACATGAAGATTTATAGAGACAAATGGAGAAAACACTTGATATTTAACTCTACTGGAAATTATGAACATTTGGTAACAGTATCTAAATTGCATAGGAATAAATATTCAAATTAGGCAGTGAGGATTCGTGACTTGGAGGAGGGAAATCCAGCAGAACTAAGTGGAATGAAATAAAATTAAAATGAAGGTAATGGGTTAATTCACCATATCACTTAGGAATGACACTGTCCTTTATATTGACATAGATATGCACATACAACCAAGGAAATATATAAATATTCCTATAATACACTGAAAAATGTGTGTTTCTTTCAGGAGAGAAGGGGAGAACTATTTCTTTGAAACAATAGACATTATTTCTACCATATATTGAATACTCAGCAAATATTTGACTGGTAATGACTGATGCCCAGAAATATACTTCAGAAAAATGTGGGAATATTTTATATTCAGATGAGTGTTTCACTAGATGTTTGTTGCCAGCAGTTATTGGTAGATGATCTGTGTTCTTAATTTTTGGTAGGTTGTATTTTAAGGATTTTGTTGGAACCACCATATCAAATAAAGATTATTACAAATGACTAAAACAATTTAGGGGGGAAAAAGAGTAAAAACACTTACCCTTATGTTAATTTTTATGAGAAACGAAATTAACCATTGTATTTAATTAGTAACCACTCTCATCTACTGTACATGAGTCAATTATGATGTGATCTATGAACAAGTAGAACACAGTTTCTCCATTATGTTTCATTCTTATACGTCAAACTTTTAAAAAGATCCAAAAACCGTAAGTGCAGAATCGGTGATTCTGAAGCTTAGAGGTAATGTTGGGCAAAATTATTTGCAAACTTTGAAGTTGGCATTCATTCATGTTAGTTTGGTGCTTTATATACCCCTGAAAAAACATGTTCTTAAACTTAGTTCTTTCCTGTGGGTGTGAACCCACTGTAAGTAGGAATTTTTAATGAGGTTACTTCAATTAAGGTGTAGCCCACCTCAATCAGGATGAGTTTTTATCCTATTACTGGAGTCCTTTAGAAGCATGATGAAATTTATACACAGAGAAAGTCATAGGGGGCAAGAGGTAGACAGTCAATGGACCCAAAAGAAAGAGCAGAAGCCAGGAGAGTCCACCATGTGCATTTCCATGTTACAGAGGAACCAAGGGCTGAGAACTGCCAACAGCCAGCTCCAGAATGCCAGTCTTTGGGAAGAAGGTATTGCCTTGATGATGCCTTGATTTAGATTTTCCTTTAGCCTCAAAACCATAAGCTAATGAATTCCCATTGTTTAAGTTGACATGTTACATGGTATTTGTTTGAGAAGCCAAGGAAAACTAAAACATCACTCTTCTCATTTCCTCTCTACTCAGTCACACATGGACATCAACATTTAGTATTCATTAAAAAATTATCTTCTGTATAATACCAATGGAACTTGCATTGGTTTTACATTACTTAATAGGACACTATTTCTATTTCTTGTAAGCTGAAGAAAAGTTTTAAAATTTTATAAAGGAAATACATCTCTTCATAAATGATAATGTAATTCTCCTTTCAATTCATGATTAAAATTAACCTATTACATTGAAGTTATCTCCTTTTATTTGTATTACTATCTTTCTAAGTAGATGTGTGTGTCCATTTGTGTGTTTAAACAAGACCAAGACCTATATACTACAGTCATAAAAAAATATTTCTTGAAAGTAAGGAAATGCTCAAATAAAAAAGCACAAGCAAAATCACATTAATGGGGCTATGTCAAGCAGAGACAGAAGGCAACTGAAAGAGTTCCCAATGGCCAAAGCTAGAACAATTAAAGCAATAAAATAATTAAAAGTAGTATTGGATTTTAATTCATAGTATAGATACATATCCATTTGTCCATATGATATAAATAAATTATTGAATAAGTTAACAAGGGGAGGGGGGTAGAGACAAATCTCCAGTGCAGAAGAATTCCAAATAAATTATGTACATTCTGCACCCTGAAGGAAAGGGAGTGTAACTTCCCACTCCTTACCTGGGGGCTGCACATAACGACTGCCTTCCAAAAAGTACAGTATGGAAAGAGAAGAATAAAAGAGTAACTTTACATTGAAGAAACCTGACAGATACTACTTCAGCCATGCAAGCAATCAACAGTTATACATCACGTTGATAGTATGTGCCCCCGTACAGTGTGATTAAAATGATACTTTACCATATGAATTTCCTTCCCAAACCCATAACTACTGTCGCATCATGAGAAAAATATCATGAGGAAAATTCTGATAGGGAGGTGTACAAAATATCTGACCAGTACACTTTAAAATTGTCAAGGTCATCAAAAACAAGGAAAATCTGAGAAACTGTAACAGCCAAGAGGATCCTAAGAAGACATGATATCTAAATGTGATAAGGTATCCTGGATGGGCTCCTGGAATGGGAAAAAGAAATCTGAATACACTACAGACTTTAGTTAATAACAATGTATTAATATTGGTTTATTAACTGAAAGAAGCATGCCATACAAATGGAAGATGTTAATAATAGGGAAAAGTGAGTGCAGGATGGGAGAATATACAAGAACTCTATAATCTGCTCAATTTTTCTGTAAATCTAAAACTATTATAAAAATAAAGACTATGAATTATAAAAAGGGTTTCTTAATGAATTGAGACTTCTTTTGAATTTAAATTTTGTTCATATTTTTACTTTTATAGTCAATGATTTTGTCACTAAAAAAAATAAAATATTTTTGAATCAATATGAAATTTATGAAATTCATAAACTCAGCTTATTAGAGTTTGAAGAGACCTGATATATCATTCATGTAGGCCAAAGGTTCTCTATGTCCATAGCATTCATCCGAATCTTAAAAGATTTTGTTGACCCATAAACTCTTAGGAACTACTGGTTAATCAGTATTCCTAAGATTTGTTTTTGTATTGTTCCTGATGAGTTATCAACCAACCTAGACTTGAATGAAAATGCAAATTATTCCAAGGTAGTCCATATATTTTATGGACCACTTCAGTCACTGTAAATTAGTGTGGAAATAATATTCTTTTAAAAACTGGAACCAAATCTACTGCTATTGAGAGCACACATCATAGTGAGTCCTAATATGTACTTTTTGAATAGGAGTAGGTACAAAAATGAGATCCTCCCCCCACCCCCCACCCTCAAAAATGACATGGGCTTGAAGGAAGCAAAGAAACAGAGCTACCAAACTGCTCTGAATACTCCATTAATTGAAATATTGAAGTTAAGAGAATAAGCAGTAAAATGGGGGAAAACAGAAAGGCAGAGAAGAGTGAGGGCCTAGCATTCCAAAAAGAGGCTGTGACCTAAGTTAAATAATGCCTGAGAAATTTCAGTGTCAGGGTAGACAGAGATCTTTTAAGAAAGATAATACAATCTGTACAGTCAAGGAAGGAAAATACCTTCTATTTTTATTAACTTCAGCACAAGTATTTTGAGGAGTAGCGATATTGGGATGTCACTGGTAGGGGCAATATGTAATAGCAAAAGGAAAGCATACTGAACTGATTTTAGCAGAAATAGATACTTAAAATCAGAGAAATATATACCCATCTGAAAATCATTCATTGTGGAGATGGAGTGATTCTGACTCTCCCATTGCTTGGGATAGGGCTTTAGATAGTTTCATTTGATTATCAGAGGAGACAGCATCCCTGGGTGACAGGATATGTAGGTAATATAGAAAAAGTTCTTCTTATAGAGACAATATCCACTTCCCTTTAATTTCTACCCTTTGTTCCTACTTATTTATATAGACAGTGTTGAATTCCATAACTATTTTCCAAGCTAGTGCTGTGTGTCAGATATTGTTCTGAGTTTTGAGTTTACAGGTAAATCAAATAAAGTTTCTCTCTTCCAAGAATGTAAAAAAAAATGTTGTGCAATTATTTTTAGACTTGAATTAATATGTGCCTTTTCATAGGAAAAGTAAAAAAAAAAATCACTTTGGATCCCCAGTTTTGTCATACATTATTTTTTAACCCAATGTTACTTGAATATATAGAAACATAAAGCAAAGCATAAACTTTCCATGTTTAAAACACCTAAATGCAACTATAAAATCAGAACAATTTTATGAATTGAAAACAAAGCACCACAATCAATATATTTGAATTTACAATGTTGATGTGTTAGTTGATGTTTTGGTGAAATTCAATCACCATTGGACTAAAGGGCGTATGTTTTTTGAAACATTGACGTGTCTGAATTCTATATCTTGAATTAGTTATTTAACTGCTTCTCTGCATTCTAATTATTATAAATTCATTAGTCATTTGACACATCTTGCTGCCTTTAGCATTCTCTTTACTTAACTGTATCATTTGAGGTTTAGGTTACTTTAGTATTTTACTCATTTTCCCACTACAATCAAAATGGTTCTATTTGATGTCAGGACAAAGTTGGGAAAAAAAATTGCATGGAAGTACTAGCTACTTGGTAGACGTACAGATTGTTTCCAAGATCATTATAAAAAATAAAAAAGACAGGATATGAAAAAGTTTTAATGGGAACTATCAAACATGTGAGAATCACCTCCAGGAAACCTGTCTCTTCTCAACTTTGAAGGTTATCACACTCCTCATATAATTAGAAGATTATTTTTAACTCCTTTGTTTGCATTTAATCAATGCAATGGCTACAAGTTAAACTTTTGTATCACATATTTAACTCACAATAATTAAGTCTGAATTATTTTAATCTGAAGAACCACTAGTCTTTGGTTTAAAAAGCACTAACTCTGCAATTAAAAAAGAAAGATTTCTTTAATGACCAGATAACTTTTAACAAATGCAGTGTATAGTCTTGTATTACCCAGAGAGGTTCTATTTTGTAGAATGTAATAGAAAACATTTCCTTTTAATCTCAGAATTGAGCCCAAATATAATTTTCTTAAAATCATTTAATTGTTCTATCATGAAAACTGCTAGAGAAGCAGACATTGCAGGACCTGCCCCTCCTCTCCGGACTTGCCCTAATCTGAGCCCAGGTCCCAAACGCTCCCTTATGTGGAGGCTGGACATTAAGCCTGTGGCTTGACCTAGGTTCCTCATCCATATCAGGGTAATATTACCTCATTCCAGCTTCATAGTGAATTTCTTCATATTGATTATGTATGTGCAATTTATGGTCCCTGGCTACCCCGCTTGCATATATGTTCCTGGGAGGGAGAGTGCAGTATCTTCCTAATGTGACTTGAGAGGCATGTGTGCAGTCCATCACCCTGCAGAGGGCTATAGGAGGAACCCACTGGCCATTGGGGCTGGCACCCACTACTGAAGCTGACCTTACTCTGTCTCTTCTCCTATGAGTAAATACAGCATTGTTCCAACCAATGCTCCTGCGAGTTGTATCTTCCCCGGTGACAGGGATACCATGGTGCTATAGGATGGGCAGAAATGTCTGGAATCCTACTCTTGGTGACTGCCATTTCTTTGCCATTGCCCATGTGGTTGACCTTCTCCCCTGCAGTAGCCCAGAGCCTTGGCTTTGCAAAAACCCCTTAAAGCTAAAGTGATTGAATACATTATTCTAGAAGACACAGTCATATTCAACAAACATAATGACCCGATAGAATATAACATATTTTGATCTGTTAGTTATTCTTTAAAAGGATTCAACATATTTTAATAGTATGTATTAAAGACCACTAATTGAATTTTCAGATTACTTATGGGGTAGATTAATATTTCCTGCATATCATCAAAATTACATGATATTTATTACTTTGCTGCTATTATGTTAAGAATTTTAAGATTCTTACTTTAATAAAATTGAGTTGCTTTAAAATTGGTCAATGCTTGTTACTAAAACAAATATTGATCATTTCCTTGCTGATCATTTTCTTCAGCTTTTAAGAATTGTACATGGCATTCAGAAACTTGGATGGTTTGAAACCATAAAAATATAATAATTTCCACTTGGAATGCACCTAATATACTTGCTTCGAGTACATAAAATGGAATTTGATAGAATTACAAGGAAATGCACACTGAACTAAATATGGTTTGTGTTGTTCATTGAACAAGGAGGTAAAAATTTAGTATTTATATGCAGTTGAACAATACAATTAACACATTTGACTTATTTGACATATAAAAGAGTACAGAAGCTATATGCGAAATAGTTATTCATTTTCAGCACACATGAAACATTTAGAAATTGGACCACATACTGGCAATAAAGAAAATCTCAACAAATTTTAAATGTTTGAATCATATAGAGCACATTGTCTGGCCAAAATATAATTAAACCTTAAACCAATGACATAAAAGGGTGTTTTGATTGGGTGATTGATGAAAGAATATTATTATAATTGTACAATGAGAACAAATAGAAAAATATGGACAAATTTTAAAAATCATATCTTAAGGGGAGCAGATGTTACTCAAGTGGTTGAGCACCTGCTTCCCATGTACAAGGTCCTGAGTTCAGTTGCCAGGACCTTCTAAAACAGGGTTTCTTAACCTTTTTTGTCCATGGACACCTTGCCAGTCAAGTGAAAATCACGCACCCTTTACTAAGTCCATATTATACTATGCACTATTTAATAAATATATCACACCTGCACCAACATGTCTCCACAAGAATGATGTTTCTTTGAATTTAAATTCAGGCTCACAGACCCTTTGTTAAGAAACCGTGTTCTAAAAAATGATCGTATATTAAAAGGCAACATTTCTGCAGAAGCAATGAGGATGAAAGGAAGTTAAATTTCATAGAGGGGATAAATCTTCAGAGATGAGCTTATGTTCTGCAACTGTCCTTGGAAATATCCTGCCTATTCTGTCTCTTCTGATTGCCTCCTTTGGTTGCTGACTAGGATCTCTGAATGTAAGCTTGGCCCAGAAAGAGGACCACTGCAAGGTGCAGAAAAATCAGTCAATCCATTGGTAGTCACGCAGAGCTGAAGTGATATTTTAGAGAACTTAGATGCTTAATACATAAACTTAGCTGATTTCCTCATCAAAGGTTGCCAGGACACCAATTAAATCTGATTTTCAGATAAACACTAAATTTTTTTAGTACAGCTATATGCCAGGCAATATTTACAGCATACTTATAGTGAAAAAAATTAGTTGATTTTTCTAAATTCGAATTTAACTGGACATCTTGTATTTTTTCTTTGATAAATCTGGAAACTCTAATTTTAAAACATTTGCTGAGGGAGCAGATGTGGCTCAAGTGGTTGAGCACCTGCCTCCCACATGGGAGGTCCCTCAGTTCCCGTTGCATCCCAAAGAAGACAAACAACGAGCAGACAATGAGCAGACATTGAGCAAAAAACAGTGAGCAGACAACGAGCAAAAACAACAAGCAAGACAATGAGCAAAGAGCAGACAACAAGCAAAAATCAACGACAAGCAGACATAGAGCACAAACAATGAGCAAACAGATGAGGGAGGCATCTCAAGGGGAAAAAAAAAACATTTGCTGAATTCTGAAGGAGTGGGAGAGATAGAGAAAGAGCAAATGGACAAATAAAAGGTATCAGCTAATACACTACTTTAAGAAAATTATTTGTACTATTTTTGTAATGCCTGAAAACCTGAAATTACTTCAGTTATAAGTAAAAATATAAGAGTAGCAAAAAGAAGGGATCATTGATCATTACAAAAGGCAAAAATTCATGGCAAGACATCCATCTTAATAAACACAATCCAGGAAAGGCTAACATTAAGAACAACATAGAGAAAGCAGCCTTGAAGAAAAAAGTTCTCTACTACACTGATAATAAGGTGTTAAAATAAAATAGTCAAAGTTTTGTTCATAATTTGGGGAAATATGACTGATGTGGAAATAAAATGAGGAATATTTTTCTATTTACATTAATTACCCAAGATAAACATCTTCTCTACACCTTTTAAATGAACAGAAAAAAAAATATTGCTCTACTCTTAATTGAATAAAATTTTAGCATAGAAAATAAGTGAATGGATATTAAAACATTAATATATATTTGGGAGCAGAAAACCCCTAAGTTTTCTCATCAGGGAAAAATATATTGTGTTCATAATATTTAATTGTTCTCATTCCCTAAGAACCTTAATTGTTGGAGTCTCTTTGTTCGAAAAGCAAGAATATCACATTTAGGTACTTACATGAGTCCTTGTTTCTTATCTGACATCTTTCGGGTGCACACACAATTCAAACACATATACCACAAGGAAAGAAAGTCAAAATGGTACAGAAACTGGGAATGGACTAATCCAAATGACCTTTAACTGCTCTTTAACCATAGACACAGGGAATTAATCACAGGTTTATACAGATAGTCTTGCAAAATTGCCAATGACATATGAAAAATGGAAAAATCTTCTCTCTAAAAAACACTCACACATGCACTTCAAGTCCCTAACATTTTCATCTGCTCTATATTTTTGTTTTTTGTCACTCTTCCTCTATATTTATTTCAATTGTCTGTGTTTAGGAGCATATCATATGTTATCTATTGGTCACCATGTTTCCAGTTTGTCATCTTATCTCCCTGACCCAAATCTATTCTCCATAAGCACTAACAGAGGAGTCTTTCACATTTGAAACTAATTGTGTGTCCGATTCTTGCTTAAATTCCTTCAATATGTTTATAACCTTTACAAATGGAGGCCCAAGCCTCATAATGTAATGTACAACGTTCTCCATGATCTATAAGGCAGCATTGCCCAGATGAGTTATCTTCCCCCTCAAATTATTATCTTTAAGCTCCTAAACACTCTGAGGTTTCCAAAAACTAGGAAAGTTCAGGGTTTGCTGGATAATTCTCTTAAACCATGTGTGACCTAGAAAATTCAGTTAACCTATTTGTATACTAGGGGATCATGCAAGTACATCAATGATAGGTTTGGTAAAAGTATTATGTATGGTAAAATTATCAATTCAAAACTTGAAGTCTCTTGGAGAAGTCATATTTAAGTGTAATAAAAAAGATATACTGTATAGGAACTAGCTAGGAAGAGTTGAAAAATGGTGGTATGAGAGCACATTCCAGGAAGTGGAAAGCAGTTTTTCAAACAAATAATAACAGTTAAATATTTATGTATACATACAGGTAGTTTTTAATACCTGCTTCCATAAATACTTTACCTTATATTAACTTGGTGCAAAAGTAATTGCGATTTTGCATTGTTGAAATTTGCCATTTGATATTGGAATAGATTCTTAAATAAATGTGGTTATGTTATACATCATTTCAATGTGCATTTCTTGCTTTATATTTTTTTGCTAGTGACTTATTACCTGCTCTTTATTTTATATTTATTTTGGACTATGGAAATGATGTTGGACAAAAAGCAAATTTGAGCAATTTTCTTGTTTGAGTTCCAAATGGGTCATAAATCAGCAGAGACAACTGCAGCATCATGAATGCATTTGACCAGGAACTGCGAATGAATGTACAGTGCAGTGGTGGTTCAAGAAGTTTGCAACGGAGATGACAGCCTTGAAGTTGAGGTACGTAGTGGCCAGTCATCGGAAGATGACAATGACCAATTGAGAGCAATCATTGAAGCTGATACTCTTACAACTACACGAGAAGTTGGTGAAGACCTCAATGTCAACCATTCTATGGCCATTTGGCATTTGAATCAAATTGGAAAGGTAAAAAAGGCCGATATGTGGGTGCCTCATGAGCTGACCGAAAATCAGAAAAATCATCATTTTGAACTGTCATCTTCTCTTATTCTATGCAACAACAACGAACCATTTCTGGATCGGATTGTGATGTGCAACAAAAAGTGGACTTTATACGACAACTGTTGACAATCAGCTCATTTGTTGGACCGAGAAGAAGCTCCAAAGCACTTCCTAAAGCCAAACTTGCAACAAAAACAGGTCATGGTCACTGTTTGGTGGTCTGCCAGTCTGATCCACTACAGCATTCTGAATCCTGGTGAAACCATTACATCTGAGAAGTATGCTCAGCAAATTGATGAGATGCACAGAAAATTGCAACACCTGCAGCTGCCATTGGTCAACAGAAAGGGCCCAATTCTTCTCCACTGCAGTTGCACAACCAATGCTTCAAAAGTTGAAAAAATTGGGCTACAAAGTTTTGCCTCATCCACCATATTCACCTGACCTCTCACCACTTCACTTCCGCTTCACCACTTCACTACCACTTCTTCAAGCATCTTGACAATTTTTTGCAGGGAAAATGCTTCTACAACCAGCAGGATGCAGAAAAGGCTTTCCAAGAGTTGTTGAATCCCAAAGCACGGAGTTTTACACTACAGGAATAAACAAACGTACTTCTCATTGGCAAAAATGTGTTGATTGTAAAAGTTCCTATTTTGATTAATAAAGATGTGTCTGAGCCTAGCTATAATGACTTGAAATTCATGGTTCGACCACAATTCCTTTTGCAGCAACGTAATTGTAATTCTAGATTAAGTGTTCAAAATTTCAAACATTGTTTACAGAAAGGATATCCAGATTCTAGTGCAAGTCCACTTGCCCTCTTTGTAAATTAGGACAACATTATTGGAGCCTTCTTACCTTGCTCAAAGTATGAAATACATTTCTAAACCAAATTGCAGGTTAATAAAATTAGATGATATATTTGAAAATATTTGAAAACTAAAACAATTTTTAGAGACATTGTATTAACAAGCACGAGAATAACAGTAAAAATATGTCAAAACTGAAAGTTTTTTCTTTTTTAATAAGGGGAAATTCATATTTTCTAGTGGGTTAATACAGAAACACTCATTTTCTTTGATTTTTATATTCCCATGTTAATGTTTCTATGATTTTTGAAAACTTAACTGAAGTGGTTCAGTAGCGAAATCACCTGTAAAGATTTAGAAAGAAAGGATACCTTGCAAAAAAGACTTGTAGTATTGTGAAAATACTTGGTGGGGAGGAGATATGATTTAAATAGAAAATGAAGAAAAGTCATTAAAATTTTTCTCCTAAAGTGTACCTTAATTTGAAAGGATAGAGGGTTCGATGAAAATAGTAAGAACTCAGATAAGTACAAATGATGATTAAAGGAAAAGAAATTTTGTAAATCAACTAATTTTCTTTTCAAATGGAAACTAATTTATTTTATTTAAAGTTCTCAGGCAAATTTATTCTACTGGTATTTGTTTTTCCAGCTCATTAACTTTCTGAATGATTAATCTTTGCTCTCTAAGGAAAGAGAATGAGATTATTTGGTGAAGTGTGGGAGAGTGGAACCCCTCCGGATATAGTTTAATCCAAGAAGAGGGAACTCACAGCTATGGTTGTGACATTCTTAATTAGAATAACAATCATAGTATTTCTCACTTATTTCCAGTACTCTATAAACATAGAATAAGAAATGTCATTTTCAAGTTGTCTGGAATATACACATTTTTTTCTCCCAATATTATATGATCTATTGGCTTATTTTGGAATTGGAAAACCAGTGCAAACTTCTCTAAGAAAATACTGCAGAATTAAGATAATGTATTATAATTATGCATCATTTGTAGAGAAAAATTAGGATGTTAGGCTTTTCCCAAGGGATCTGTTCAAGTAATTGAGGCATAAATCTGTAAGTGCCATATAAATATAATTTTTATTGCTATAATTAATTTTATTTTTATAATTTAATATTCCTTCTTTGACAAATCATAGTGAACAGGTTTAAAGTGTATTGAATTATCAAAGGTTCTTGTCTTTGCTCATCTAGATAGAGCCCACTTATTTCTAGTCATTTTCTTGCAGCTGAGATGATAAGAATATGCAATAGTGGAGAAATCTTCAGTTAAATACTAATTTTACTGCCCTCCTCAGA
This sequence comes from Cabassous unicinctus, assembly GCA_029593785.1. Classification (NCBI taxonomy): domain Eukaryota; kingdom Metazoa; phylum Chordata; class Mammalia; order Cingulata; family Chlamyphoridae; genus Cabassous; species Cabassous unicinctus. The sequence goes on along the minus strand of JAQZBX010050252.1, from coordinate 3,313 downwards.
GTAGTCAGCTCAGAGTAATTTTTCTGTCATTGCTTCAGTCATTCTCCATAGACAGCAAAGACTTGAAGGTCTCTCTTTCTCTCTCTCACACATACACAACACACTGAGGCACGCTTATAAACACCAATACATCACGATATAGAACAGCCCTAAGCAGCTTTTCTTGCTTTCTATTTTGTCAACTCCACAATGATTACCACCAGTTCTTTAAGACTAAAAATTCTCTCAAACAAACAGTATACAATATCCAAAACATTCTACCTACAATGTTTGCAGCTCAAGGAACTTGATGGCATAGGAACCAAAGACAATTCTCACCAAGGTGGTAATACTCAAAAGAACATCAGTTCCTTGAAAATTCTAAGTTTGTATATAATTTTTGAAAAATTACTTTCAGAAACTGAACCCGTTTCCTCATTTGGTAGTCACAAAAATCCAGGATATAGGCACAGGTAATATTAAAAATATTTACAACTAATGTAAGATTAATGCATCTGAATGAGTCACTGATCATTCAGAATGGACATTGGATGGAAATGACTGGAGAACACTATGAAGATAGGTATCCCCTTTTTATTTATGAGAAAACTGAGGCATAGGGAGAGTATTTATTTTTCCCAAAGTCAGCTGACAAGTGGTGGAGCAGGAATTCAAATGGGACAGTCTGATTCCAGAGTCTGTATTATAAATCCCCACATTAGATCTTTATTTACCCTTACAGTCTTGGCCAACATAAACAGGAACTAGAGTGGGCTCTATTCCATATCCTAATTTTTTCTTTTATACATTAGTTTTATTGCCTGATAGTACCTTTCTTGACTAAAGAAATTTACTTAAAGGGCATATAGAATAAATCAGACATGATTATGCAATTTATTGCTTGTACAGTACAAATTGAAAGTCTCTTGAATTGTTGAAATAAACAGACATGCTTAAAATGTACAAGAATATAAGCACACAAACTCCATACTTCCATAATTTTATTTCTTCTGCTTTTTTTCTATAAATAGCTTATTTACAAATTTTCAGCAATCAGTAACTAAATTGGATACAGTTATCCCTTCCCACATCCTTCAGGTCAAGGGTAGGAAGTTTCTCATGGACAGGAGTCCTTCAGGCTTGTAGGTCCATTTCATCCAGAAAGGAGTGCACTGTTTGGATGAGATTTAGCCAATTTCATTTCATCCATCAGATCTTTGTTGAGTCACCATAGTGCATATGAATTTCTCTGCTCCTCTAGTGTCCATTTTTAAATATGTCAAAACAGTTTATTCTTTTAAGAATCTCATTTATTTGAGATAGGACAAAATTGAATGCCGTGTTGGGCTTGATCAAGTTTTTCTCAAACTTCTACACGGTCTCCTCTGTTGCCTTATAAGGACCAATTTTGGAAGTGGACATAATTATTTTTCTTGATCTTGACCTTCAAAAATGAAGAAGAGCCTGTGCTCTTTCAATTATGATTCCAGATAAATGCAAAATATTTTACTGTGGATCCTATTAAAGTATTAGAGAATCTTAGAATTGAGAAGAACCTTGGGAATGATCTATTTGAGAGCTTTCTGGTCAGTTTGTCTTGGCACGATGTATCTGTAATTCTGTGACTAGGTTACAGATATGCCTGAAATGTTGATTCCTTCTAACTTTGGCATGGCAGGGGACTTGCAGTACCTAGGAGCTCTAGGCCAGTCCTCTCTCATAGAAAAGAGCCTTATTAGTTTATCCCATGGTGCTGTATAAATATTAATATTTTCTATATATGTGATGAGTGTTAAAAGACTAGAAAACAATGTCTATATAATTCTCTATGTGGTAAGCCTCCTCTATTTTCATTATCTTCCTGTAGAACTATTTTATATATCTATCACTGGATGCATGAATTCATATAAATCCTTCCGCATGTGTTTGTATTTTAATGTTTATGCAAATTTATTCATTTTTAATTTTATAACATAAAAGTTGAATTTTAAACCTTTTAGCTGTATAATTCAGTGGTATTAGTTACATTGACAATGTTGTGTGACCTTCACCATTTTGTATTTCTAACTTTTTTCATTATTCCAAACAGAAAATCTGTACCCCATCTTTGCTTCCACCTCAGCCCCTAGTAATCTCTAATTTATTTTCTGTCTCAAAGAAATTGTTTATTCTAGCTATTTCATATAAGTGGAATCATACAATATTTGTCCTTTTGTGTCTTGCTTTTTTCATTTAACATGTTTTCAAGGTCCATCTCTGTTGTAGCATGTATCATGTTGTGTATGTATGTGTGTGTGTGTGTGTGTGTATACACACAATATTCTGTTTATCTATTCATCTGTTGATGGATAATCAGGTTGTTTCCAGCTTTTTCCTATTGTAGATAATGCTGCTATGAATACTTGTGTGCAAGTGTGTGTTTGAGTCCCTGTTTTATATTATTTGACATATATACATAGAAATGGAATTGCTGGCACATATGATAATTCTATGTTTATTTTTCTGAAGAAATGCCAAAATGTTTCCCACAGTGGCTGTACCATTTTACCTTCCTAACACCAATGTGGTTACAATTTCTCCACATCTTCTCCATTATTCATTTTATTTTATATATTTTTTAAATAATAGCCATTCTAGTGGATTTGAAATGGTATCTCATTGTGGTTTTGATTTGCATCTCCCTAATGACTAATGGTTTTGAGCATCTTTTCATGCCTTTATTGGCCATTTGTATTTGGAGAAATGTCTGCTTAAGTCCTATGCCCATTTTTAAATTGGTATCTTTATCTTTTTGTTTTTGAATTGTAGGTGTTCTTTATGCATTCTTCACCTTTATAAGAGATATAATTTGTAGCTATTTTCTCCTCTTCTGTAATATGCCTTTTCACTCTCTTGATAGTGTCCTTTAATGCACAAAAGATTTTAATTTTAATGATGTCCAATTTATCTATTTTCTCTTTTGTTGTATGTGCTATTAGTGCCATAATTAAGAAACTGTTGTCAAGTCCGAGGTTATAAGATTTGCCTCTATGTTTTCTTACAAGATTTTTTTATAGTTTCAGCTCTTAAATTTAGGCCTTTGATCCATTTTAGGTTAATATTTATATATGGTGTAAGATACAGATCCTAGTTCATTCTTTTGCAAATGGATATTTGGTTTTCCCAGCACCATCTGTTGAAGAGATTATTTTCTTCCCCTTTGAGTAGTCTGGGCACCCTTGTCACAAATAAGTTGACTAAAAAATGTGAGTGTATTGTCTGGATCCTCAGTTCTATTCCATTAATCTAAATCGTTATCCTTATGCAAGTATCATATTGTTTTGTTTACTGTAGC
>JAQZBX010050251.1:0-19719 GCA_029593785.1 Cabassous unicinctus | reverse complement strand
ATTCCACTGCTGGGTATATACCCAGAGGAATTGAAAGCAAAGACACGAAGAGATATATGTACATCAATGATCATAGTGGCATTGTTCACTATTGCCAAAAGTTGGAATCAACCCAGGTGTCCATCGACAGAAGAATGGATAAACAAAATGTGGTACATACATACAATGGAATATTACTCAGCTGTAAGAAGGAATAAAGGGCTAACACACAGGAAAACATGGATGAATCTTGAGGACCTTATGTTGAGTGAAGCAAGCCAGGCATTGAAGATGAATAGTTCATGACCTCACTGATATGAATTAAGGAAATGGAGCAGACTCAGAGAGCTGTTGTCTGGAAAATAGGTTTACAATAAATAGAAACAGAGGAGAAAGTTGTGAGCCATCACCCATATGAACGTAATCTATGGTATGTTGAAAGAGTGTAGTTGTATATTGAAGGGATAGGACAGGATGGTAGTGACATTGTTGGGTTAGAAGGTCCAAGGCAATGGGGGGAAGGTTGGGAGAGGGGCCAGGTGAACACTGGGGATTTGCAGGTATGTAGTTGAAAGTACAGATTTGGGAATTCTCTTAAGGGAATATGACAAGGAAGAGTTACTGGTTCAGGGTGTTGGATGGGGGTAATTTAGAACAGGGTGCACCTGGAGCAGGTTTCTAGGGAACCTGTGAGTGATCATTCTGTCATAATGTGCTGTATCAGTGGGTGGAGACCCACATAATGCGTGGGAAGGTGTTGTACTACCATTGTCGGGAGGACTGATTTGTTCAGAAGTAGACAGGCAAGAGTCTCTTGAGAGCATGGGCAGTTTTGAATAGGGGAGGACAAACCAGTGCTTCAAGACCTCAGTCTTGTTGCATGTAACTATGAATCTTTTCATGCAATGAGTCAAGCCAGGGTGTTGCCATGAGCCCTGGGGGGAAGGGGAGTGAGGAATAGAGTAGATCGAACGGGATATTTAGTAGTCAGTGGAAATATTCTGGATGATCTTATAATGATGGACACAGGGCATGGTAAATATCACAATTTATAAAAGTGTATGGTCTAAAATATAAACCATAGTGTAAACCATATACTATGTTTAGTAACTATGTTTCACTATTTTTATATCAGTTATAACAAAGAAACCATCCACTTATAAAAAGTATTAATATGAGATTCCATTGCCATTGTGTTAAGAGTAGAAGACAGTTGGAAAAGAGGAAACCAGCTGCTCAAAGGCAATGTGCTCATTCTGTGAATGTGGAGAAAAGCATAAAGATTCAATCTTCTCCCTGGGTAACCCATGAATGACAGCATACATGAGATGCTACTCAGCAAGAGCTTAAAGAAACAAACAATTGTTTGGACAACCTTTATTTTTATCCTCTGAATCAAATGGTTCTTTCTTCTGAATTTAAAATAAACTATTCCTTCTGAATTTTTTAACAAATCAATTTTATTGACACATATTAATAAACCATACAATTCATCCAAAGTGTACAACCAATGTATTTTGCATAATCATATAGCTGTGCATTCATCACATCAATCATTATTAGAGTATTTTCGTTATTTCAATGATGGTAATAAACAAAAACAAGAAAATTCTTCACCTCTCTATCTTTCTCTGTTTCCCCTGCTGTACATAGCTACTATTTATGGCTATTCTTGCAAAATTATTTATTTATTTATTTATTAAGCAGTTTTATTGAGATATATTCACATACCATATGATCTATCTAAAATCAACAGCTTTTAGTTTAATCACAATGTTGTGCTTTCATCATCACAATGGACATCCTCTTTTAATAAGTGCCAATGAAAGAAAGAAAACTCAAAAAAAAAATCTGGGCAAGGACTTAAGAAACTAATTGTGAGAGTTTTTCTTGGGGAATTTCTGAGTGATTGTTGTTTTGATGAACATTGACCACCTACATCAGAAGTAGGGCAGACAGTTGAAGTCATAGAAATTTAAAGTTATTAATGAAGATAATTTGCTAAATCTTTGATATTCTTTTAAAATTTTTGTTTCAAAACATCTTACTCTTTTAAGATACTGACCCCAAATGCCTTTAAATGACTATGGATACTTAACTTTCAGTGTCCTTCTCATAACTTTAGGTAAATCCCATTTTCATCTTGTTGTGAATAACTATTCAAACTCCATAGCTAATAAGGTCATTGTGTCTTGCAACATAAAACTCATTTTCCTTATGTGCAGTTTTCTTAGTGAAAGAATTAGTATCAAGTCAAAAATGAGTTTCAACAATAGTACTGACTCCATGTATAATAAAAGTAGAACTTTGGTAGTTCCTTAAAAATTAAACTTACTTGTATTTCAGTGTAGAACCACTTCATATAGTAGACCATGATATTTAAGACTTATCTGAGTTGGGTAAGGGTGATCTTTTCTCTTTAAATTATTGTCCAGTCACTTATTTAATAGTTCAAATGCATTCCAATAAGCAAAACATCAGTGTAATATAGATTTAGAGTAGAAATGAAGAGTCAAGGAATAACACATTGTTTTTCTCTACATATTGCAAGGGTGTGTAGAATACATAATGGAAATTCATCACTTACTGGAGTCTGGCCTCTTGGTGTACACCCCCTATGAACTTTGGCATCTTGCATAGTAACTGGTAGTGACATTTAGAATTTATCCTCTGAAGATCATCTGGCCACTGGGGATGCAGGAAGACTATTAAGATATCAGTTAGAGAGGCTGCCCACTCACACTTTCTCTATGTTTCTTCTACTGAAGTTAGCATGACAGTCTTGACAGTGTAAAGCATTCATGCTTTAGGTTGAAATACATTACTCTTTGATTCCTAACCAGTACATCTCCTATGGAACTTAATATGAGAATGTTGTGTTTCTATAAACACAGAAGTAAAAGTTTAAATGGAGTGCTCATTCTCTTTAGTACATTTGTTTTAGGGATAGAAAATTGGTTTTGAAAATACTGGTTTCATCAAAGAATAAGGTCTTCTCTAGTGGAGAAAGGAATCTACCAGGAGGGGAAGTATTAAAATTCTTTACAAGAGTTAAAAAAAGGTACCTTGCTTCTACCAATTAGCACCTCAAGCTGTGTGAATGAAAATTTGATGTTAGATGAGACTGAGCATTTCCTTGATATTTTTACAATGGGTAGCAGTTTGGCATTGTTTATGAATTCCAAAAATAAGTACTGGGCTGTGTTTGTAAACTGGTCTGTTCCTCTTGGCATATTAGATTTTATTGGATTCAAAAGTTTCACTTTTATTTGATTAAATAATGATTAAGGGTTTGATTGGGACATGTCATTCAGATGTTGAGTCCCCACCCACCACCAAAGAGGTGGGGACTCATAGAGAAAACTACATGGCAGAGGAGTTGAGTGGGAGTTTTGAGCTGGAGCCCCAGGAAGCAAACACACAGGAGAAGAACACAGAGAAATAGAGATGGCTCCATAGACATGGCAGAGACCCCAGGAAGAGAGAGAACCTGAGAGTCTACAGCTGACCTTGTGGAGAGCAGAGCAGCTGATCCTGTAGAGAAACAACCCTGGGAGATAAACGAGATTTATTCCAACCTACAGCTGATACTGGGAGATGCTGAGACCACAGAGCCTTAAGAGGAAGAGGAGCCTGTACTCTTGCAGATGTTGGCAGTCATTTTGCTCCAACATATGGCAAATGTCTTTGGTGAAGGAAGTAACTTACACTTTATGGTCTTGTGACTGTAAGCTTCCACTCCAAAGAAATACCTTTATAAATGTCAAGGGATTTCTGGTACTTTGCATCAGCACCCCTTTGGATGACAAAGGCAGTGGATCTTTAAATTACTGCATTCAATTCTTAGAATTATCATCTAACTGTAATAAGCTTTGAAAACTCACACTGAATTCTGAGCTTTTTAAATGAAACTTTTTACTATATTTGCATCATTTTGAGGTGAATTCTTTTACAGAGATCACTCATAACCAATGAGGTTGATATTTAGTAAGGAAATCTTAATTGTACATGTCCAAAACAACCTTGTCAGTAATTTTGGTAAATTTTGGTGTTACTATTATTAAAGTGTTCACAATGTGCAGGTACCTAAAGAACATATTAATATGGCAATGTGTAACAGTGTAGCTGACTGTGAAAACTTTGTTGCTTTAAAGCCACTTAATGTTTGTTCAATTTTAGCCATTGAGTTCAAGCTTTTCCCATAGCATCTGACAATCTTAGGAAAGATGGCCCTGCTAGACCACCTCAGAAAACTGACTTTTGCTCAGGCTTTGAACAAGCCCAACTTTCTCTAGTTTAGAAAAAACTCATACTTAATGTGCTTACTAATGAAAACTCCAGTTATCAGTAAGACTTAGAAGGCAACCACAAACATTTTTCCCCTTTCTTTTTCAATAGAGGACAAATGAACAAGACTATTAAAGTACTTTGGAGGTGCATGAACAATAAATGAAGCAATATGAATTCATTGTGAGTCTCCCTCAAATGTCCAAGTCCTCAGATGGTTAGGGTTTCTTTTATTTCCTTTTTTTTAAGGTTGACTATTACACTGTTTGAACTTACAAAACTTTTTATGTTGTAACAATTCTATGGGCCTACTTTCTTCTTTTTGTCCTAGAAACTAATGTGATTATAATCATGTTCTTAATTCTTGGGACAACTTGAAAGACAGAGAGATAGATTAAAATGGTTGTTCATGTTGAAAAAATCTGAAACTATTTGAGAATCCAGTGATATTAAAAACATAGAATAAAATGATTGTAATATAAGGCTCTCTTTTTAAAATTTTGATTTTGAAGTTCTTAATTAAAACAATTTCAATAAAAATAAAATAAAATAATGCAGGTCATTAGACTCAGATGACTACCCTTGGCCTATTTCTGACCTACAAACCCATGATGGAAACTGGGCAGAGGCAGCTTATCTGTTAATGCTTATGGCAGTAGGTAGTAGGAGGTGGAGATTTGAAATCAGTGCTGGAATTGGGGCAGAGTTCAGCAAGCATAAGGGATGGAAATCAAGAGCCCTATGAAGAATGCCTTTAATGGGATCATCAGTAAGCCTGACCCAGTGAGGACATAGCCAGTGTGCTGGAAACATACTAGTAGAAACTTCCGAACCTAAAGGTAGAGTGAAAAAAGAATGAAAACAATGATAAACAATATCCAAAAACTGTGGGATAATTACAAAAAGTGTGATTTTAGTGTAGTGGATGTAACTGAAGGAGAAGAAAGATATAAACAGAGGAAATATATTATGTAGTAAAGCCTGAGTATTGTACAAATTTAATGCCAGACACTATTGATAGATCTAAGATGCTCAGAGAACCCCAGGTAAGATAAATGTAAAAAATTTCACCTGGAATATCATATCCAAACCAAAGGTCACAAAGACAAAGAATAAATATTGAGGAGTCAGGGGAGAGGGAAAGAACAAATTCAAAACATCAAAGTCCAGTTACCTAGGGAGGAAAACTGAGGATGTGATTGGACTTTTCTTCTGAAGAAAAAGAAATGTGAAATAACGAAAGGATGAAAGAAAATATAAACGTACCAAGGTGGAATTCTGTATCCATGGAAATGATCCATTAAAGGTGAAGGAGAAATAAAGATTTTCTTAGGCAAACCAAAACTGGAGCAATATTTTGATAGTAGATCCGCCTTGCAAGAAATGTTGAAAGAAACTTTTCAGAGAAGGAAAATGATACAGAGCAGTATGTCAGCTATACAAAAAGGAGCAAGAGTGTTAAGAAGCAATAAATGAAAGTAAAATAAAGTATGTTGTTTTTCCATCTAATTCATTTAACAGATGACAATTTATTCAGAATTATTATAGCAACTATACTGCATAATGATAACTTATGCATAAGTCAATTGAATGATGGCAAGGGACAGGAGGGAGAAAATGGGAATATTCTGTTTTATACTACCCAAGATATGATATAGTGAAATTTAAATGTACTTATATACATATAAATGCAAATTGTAAACTCTAGGGCAACCACTAAAATAACAAAACTGTTGTATAATTGATTTGCTGAGTGGGAGAGAAGATGGAATCATCTATAGTGCTCAATTAAATCAGAGGGTATAGAAAAAGAGTGGTAGAAAAGAAACCAAGAAAAATAGCAATACACAGAAAACAGTTAAATTTACTGTGGACATTAACCCAACCATACCAATAATGACTTAAAATGTCACTGGGATCACCCACCATTCAAAGACAGATATTATCAGAGTGCATTGAAAAACAAATATGCGTTGTCCATAAGAAATTCACTTCAATTATAAACTCAGAAAATGAAAATAAAGGAATGGAGAAGGCTCTACCCTGCAAACAGTATTCCAAAGAAAGCTGGTGTATCAATTTCAGACAAAGCTGACATCAAAACAATATAAATTATCAGGGATATAAAAGGACATTACTTTTTTTTACCTTACTTAATGGAATCATTTATCCAAGAGACATAACAGCCTTTAATGTGAGTGCCTTCCTCAAAATTAATCATCTTTGTGTTTCAACCAATTTTTTAAGGGGAAAAGGCAGCATATTCAATGTGAGGAAAACCAAGAAGTGTTTTATTTCCATGTTTTATAAAGAGATTACGTAACTCAATGAAAGAAAGGCAACTTAGTTTAAAAAATGAGCAAAAGACTTCAATAGACATTTTTCCAAAGAGGAAATACAAATGGCCAAAATAGCACATGAAAATATGCTCAGCATCACTAGCTATTAGGGAATTGTCAATCAAAACAACAATGTGATAACATTTCATGCCTTTTAGAATAACAATTTTAAAAAAAGCAATCTACAGGTGCTTGAGAGGATAGGGAGAAATATGAACACTCTTTCACTGCTGTTGGGAATGTAAATGGTGTTGCCACTGTAGAGGATGATTTGGTGGTCCCTTAGGAAGCTAAATATAGAACTGCTCTATGATCCAACAATTCTACTACTAGAAATATATACAAAAGGACTGAAAGAAAGGACAAATTGGCACACCCATGTTAATAATGACATTACTCACAATTGACATTACTCACAATTTCTAAAAGATGGAAGCAACTGAAATGACCATCTAACAATGAATGAATAAATAAAATGCAGTATATACTTACAAGGTAAGTACTATTCACATGTAAGAAGAAATGAAATTGGGATGCATGTGACAACAAGGATTTACCTTGAGGGTATTATGTTGAGTGAAATAAGGCAGAAACTAAAGGATAAATATTGTATGTTCTCACTGATATGGAGTAAATATTATTAGTAAGCTTATGGAATTACACTAGAGAGTATAGATTAGTAGGAGACTGAATGTTGGTTAAGAAGGGGGAGATGAATGTTTAATAAGGTCAATTGTAAATATGTTGTAATGGATAGAGTTGCTAGTAGCACATTATAATGACTATTATGCATATTGCTAATTTATAATTTGGGATTGTAGTTGAACGATGTAGTCTAGGGAGGTTAATGTTAATTGAAAGACAGTTATAGGATAGTCTATGGACTGTATAACATTGATTTTGGTGGTAGATGAGGACTGTGGTTAATAATATAAATACAAGAATGTTCTTCAACTACAAGGTGTTAAGAATTTGGTGATAAATAAGAAAAATACAGCTAATATAATTTATAGACTATAATTACCAATAATATTGTAATATTTTTGAAGGAAAGACAAAGAAGGTACTATATCAATGTGCAAGGTAAAAAATATATGGGTTTAGTTTTATGAGATATGAACATGATTAAAGATTTTTTTCTTCATAGGTTGTCATTTAATCAATCTCTGTTCATTTATGCTTATTTCTGAACACTGGAGAAATAACTGAGTTGGATTTTAGGATTAAATAAAATAAATGTGACTGGACAGAATTTTTTAGATTAATGCTTCCATAATTTGTTAAGCTGCCTTTTGTCTATTATTTTATTTTTTGAAATTGAGATAAAGTTAGAAAAAAATCAATGAGGGAGTGGATGTAGCTCAAGTGGTTGAGTGCCTGCTTCCCATGTACGGGGTCAATTTCTTGTATATCTTGAAAAAAAATCGATTTTGGAGGGATGACTTCATCAACCAAGCAAAGAAAGCCATACCCTGAAAAAACCTCCCTAGATACTCTGGAGAATGATAGAGACTGGGAAAGGACTCTACGAATGCTGAATTGAAGAAACAGAAAAATATCAAGTAGAAAACTTCCATCCAGGACCTATCCATCCTCTACACTTCCCTCTCAGTGGGGCTTATGCAAAGCTTCAGGGTTCTCCAGAGGCAGCAAGCAGCCTGGACTCAGTGCTGAAAACAAGCTGCTGAGGAGTGCTGAAAACAAAAGGGTCTCCATTTTTTGAGGGGTGGGGATTAAAATCTCAGCAGAATAGATGTGTGCTGAATGGTGCTCTCACTCAATCCAGTTACTGCTGGTTGAATTCCCTAAATGCAGAATGGACTTTTCTGGTGGGTCTGCCTTTCTGGAATGACCCTATCTTACTCTCTGAGGCAGGATAACCTAGGAGGGAAGGAACTTTAGGCAGAAAAGTCTTTCAGAGAAAAAATGAAGGGGAGGGTTAAACTGAACCTCTGCTAGACTGAAAAGTCCCAGAAATGAAAAGTGTAAAGACAATGGGGCACTGAATAAGGAAAAGACTTTAAACAAATCACAGGAGCTGGGGACAAAATTCTGCACAAAAACAAAGAGAACATATCAAGATTTCTGGAGAAGGAGGAGAGGAAATAACCCGGCAAGTTATGACATGCTGTTTTGTGTCAGGTTCTGGGGAAAGGAGCACTTACAAGAGATAGGAACTAAGTATCTATGTCTACTTAATTTATTTAACAATATCCCCCAGTTTGATCTAGCTCTCAGTCATTGAGTGTTGTGATAACAATTTAAGGTGTTGAGCCAATTTTCAGTTTACTGCCTAAGGTCTTGGGAGAGTATTTGCTGGTTATTTTTATGTTGAGCTCATAGATGGTCACAATGTCTGTTTTTCCATGACCACCATTTTTTGGTTATCCTAGATATAAAGAAATCATTTGTTGGGTCACAAGTGGCTGAGGACACACATTAACAACACTTGAGAGAAAACAGTCCACAAGGGAGACTCTAATGAGTACTATGAGTGATAAAAGGCCCCAACGCACACCTCATAGTATACATCAAAGCCCAGGTCCCATGATTTGGCCCAATTGAAGTCAAAATGATCAAATCAGGGCCTTGACAAAGGCCTTACCTGTTTAAACCATGTGGTGCATTTATTTCATGCAATTGTGCCTTAACTTCCACAGAAGTGTGTAACCAAATATAACAGGTGGTTTTGGCAATGGCAAAAATGCCTCCTTGTTCAGCTAATAAGCAGCAAGTTTAGTTAATAAATCTAATGACTGGCTCTGCAGCTCTAACTTTAGCAGTAGATTCAGTAATTTCTCCTATTGTGACTGATAGATAATAAATCCTGTTTTTTTTTGTGTGTGTGTTAACCCCAAGCCAAGGTAGCAACAATCTGCCCAAAGAGGCAAACCCAGAATCTTTAACTCCCTAGGTAAATCCTGTTTTCCCTGAGACTATAGATTGAGGGGAATAGTCCTGTGAGAAGTTTCATATTTAGTATAAATTCCTAAGACTGTGAGAAGACCAAGTGCACATTGCCCAGATATTTAACAGCTATTAAGGTAAATTACAGCACAGGTAAATATTTGATAAAATTTCCTCAATAAAAATATTGCCTGGCAGAACAATGTAAATAAAGTCAATGTGATGTTTATAGATTCATTACTAGGAATACTATCATTTGTCCTTAGTATCCAAGGGTCTGTGTTACTGAGACTACAAATGAAAAGCAGGCCAAAATTTACCTGTGTTGTGAATAATTTGAAGATCCAGTACTCTAAACTGGAAAGTGAGCATGTATTGTTAAAGTAACTTGCAGTTTGTCGAGGCAAGTGGACAATTATAGTAAGTTTTCCAAACTCTTCTATGATATCTTTATAATTCTCTCAACCAGTTGTGTCTATTGTGTGGATGGTACTGAGCAAAAACAGGTTCTTTCCTTCCAAAACAGTTTAAGGGCCAATTCCTGAGATACTGTGGTTCCAAGTGAGAAAGTTTATTTGCTAGGCTAGCAAAGAGATCATTGGTCTAGCAAGGGCCCAAAAATTTGCCTCCTTGATTTTGAGGAGTTTAGGGTTTTATGGTTTCAAACAGGAGAGAGTAGAGTGGTTACAATAACAATGGTAAATATACACAAACCTAGTTTCAAATAACTAAATACCACAAGAGTAAATATACACAAGGGTGAGGCTCATTTGAAATAACCATGAACAAGGGTGAGGTTGACCAGCCAGTGTCAGTAACTTCAGGTATTAGCTTTGGGTTATTGTATAATATAGTGAAAATTTAAGGGAAAAAAAGCATCTATGTAATGATTCAGTAATCATAAACTTTTGTTAATTCTTAATACTTGGTTATAAAGTTACAGGCCCAAGAAAACTGAAAGCAGAGTAAAGAAGACCTTGGGTCTATCATTAATATTTGATATGAAACAAATAGTGTAGTTTGATCTGAAGAGATTGAAGCATTTGGAATAAGAAAGAAAATTTTTATGGGTAGAACAATGGAGTCCCTTGCTATGTGCATATATCATGGTTTATGAGGACAATTTAAACAGTCTGTAAGGTTACATTCCTTTGAAAAGTCCTTGGAGAAGTAGACAACAACATTATCTTTCCAGGCCAGTGCAAGGACAAAGCATAAAGAAATATAAAGATTTTATGCATTATAACTATTACTAAGGTAGAGTCTATGTGAAGAATTGTTTATGTTAGAACTTGACCTGTCACCTTGGGAAAAAGTAGTCTACTTTGTGACATTGTCTACTTCCCTTCCTGGCTAGTTAGATTTTAAGTCTCTATAATTAGTCCAGAAGTCTGATGGAACATTTTTTAGTTGAGTAATGTGGACCCATGGCTCAACACACTGTAATTAATTTGCATTATCAGAAGTTAGGAGTACTTGGCAGAGTTCTGAGAAGGTGTTTGTGGTTTTCATCTGTCTGGCAAAGTGGTCCTTGGATCAAAAAGGTAAAGAACCTCCATTATAGCTGTTAAAATAACTTCTTTGGGTAAGAACACAGAGTTCATCCTCTTTGGTGGAAGAAAATTGTGGATGGCTACCTTAATCAGTATGTGGTATAGCCTGTTTGAAATGTACCATTAACAATTCTATCATAAGAAGCATTAACAAATAGAATGACATCTGGGTTGATCATAAGAACATGTATGGAGTCATTAATTTTGAAGTTACCAGTTTACAGTCACGGGATATTCCCTCATTGGATAAAGGTAGAGTAGCAGGGTTAAGAACATTCCAGCATTTTAGATGAAGGTTAAGATGTGAAGTTGAAGGTTCTCAAAAGCAGTCATTTTTCTGGAGGAAAAATGTTAGATCTGTTCAGACTTAAGTTTGGTGAGGCTTTAATTAATTTGGTAGATGCTGCTGAAGCTTTAACACAATTTAAGTAAGAAGAGACAATGACATCAAGGTGAGGACTCTAAAATGCAATAGGATTGGAATTTTCTCTCTGTTCTTGAATTAACATCCCTAAGACTTGGTTATATAACCATTTACTCTAATTATTTCCTATTAAGAAGGATAATAGATCCTTATTGAACTTATGACAATAATTATAGTACCATAGATTTAAGAATATTCAAGAGTTTTCAAATTCTGGAGGGGTCAGGCAAGGAGAAAAAGATGAATGTTTTATGAATTGTAGATACCTCAATACAGTAAGGAATCCCTTGTATCTAGAAAATAGAACAGTAAAATAATAGCAATAATCCAAAGAAAGCTCTGATCATTCTTTATCAGTTCATTTATCCCTAAGTAATTAAACTGTGTTTCATTAGATCTTCTGTTATCAAACTCAAGAACCCATTAGCTTCTTCACTAAAATTCTGGAGATCTTGACTGAGTACAGTGGTATGCTCTCAAAATTATTTACAGAACGTCATTAGAAGCTGGTGCCTCAAAGAACATGGCATAGTCCTTCCCATAGATCTCTGAGACAGCCCTTTTTGTTGAGGATGAAGCACACTGGCTTGTAGCTGATTGCAAGTGTTTTCAGGGAATCATCAGAATAAAAGCTATCTGTAGATGACAGAAATCTTAAAATGTCCATGGTTAACTTACTGCTGTCTTACAAAAGGGGACAATCAGATGATAGGTCGCAAAATGTTATTATAAGAACTGAACTTATTACCAATAATAGTACAGTCTAAGATCAGACTTATCAGTACTTGGACAGCTGATGGACAGTGAGGACATTGACAAGTCTCTAAGAACCTTGTATAATTTCTGAAATGTTTATATTAATAACATTTTATCCTGTAGTTTAACCAACAGAATGTTACAAAATCATTTTGATTACACTTCCTATGCAGCTGATAACATATCAAGTAATATTAACTAGTTTATAACCTCTCATTTTAAAAGGTGAAAGAAAAAAGTCCTTTGTTATTTTCCAAAGGCCCTCTGGAAAATCCCAATGAGAGTTTGAGATAAAAAAAGATATTATTTGTGGTTCAATGTTTGGAAGGAAACAGTCAAAAGTTTTCAGGTTTTAACATTTTGATAAATAGGATCATGGGAAACTGTGAAAAAATATTTAGTTCCTTACTTAATGAAAGTGATAACAAAATATTTTAAAACTAAAGAGAAGAGGTAACATTATGGAAAAAAATACTTTACTTCAAAAGGGAATGAAGATATTCTCTAAAGCGATTGAAGGATGTTCATGTAAAGGATATAAAGCACAGGAGAATTTTCTGTTAAGATACAGAATCTTTCCCTCTACAAAGGTTACTCAGATGTTTTAGAAAATCCTTTTATTAACTCTTATTAAAAGTAGATGAATAATCCAAGGATACTTTGTCATTGTAAAGGAAAGAAAATAAAATATTAGTTTTGCATGCAGATACTGCTTGATAAAAAAACTCTTAAAAATCTTATAATCTTATCAAACCTTAGTCAGCATTGACCTTGAGAGAAAAAAATCCCTTTTCTGAAAACCTACACCTTTCTACTTCTCTTCAGATTGTCCTACATATTTCTGTTTCTCATTTTGTAACAACCTGTCATTCTTATTTTAAACAAAACTATTTCCCATTCCTTGAAAAAAACACATTCTGCATAACTTACATATTTGTTATCAAAAAGATCTTGTATTTTGAACAATGCCGCTATAAACATTGGTGTGCATATATCTGTTCATGTCTTTGCTTTCAATTCTTCTGGGTATATACCCAGGAGTGGAATCGCTGGATTATATGGAAGATGTATTGTTAGTTTTCTGAGGAACCGCCAAACTGTCTTCCACAGTGGTTGGACCATTCCACAATCTCACCAGCAGTGGATGAGGGTTCCGATTCCTCCACATCCTCTCCAACACTTATATTCTGGTGTTTTTATAATAGCTGCCATTCTGATGGGTGTAAGATGGTATCTCATTGTAGTTTTGATTTGCATTTCCCTAATAGCTAGCGATGTCAAGCATTTTCTCATGTGCTTTTCAGCCATTTGTATTTCTTCCTTGGAGAAGTGTCTTTTCAGGTCACTTGCCCATTGGGGAAGAGCTATGGACTAGAGTGGACTTAATGGCATTCTGTTTAGACATATTGTGATTCAAGCAATGGAAGAAATTATAACAATGAGATGGAGCCAGTGGCCACTAGACGTTTTCCAGGCAGGAAAGGGAAAAACAGTTGTAATACAGGGGCTTTTTCAGGATGTGGGAATTATCCTGAGTGACGTTACAATGACAGATATAGGCCATTTTACATAAGCATATACCATGCAGAACTGTGTGGGAGAGAGTGTGGTCTACAATGTGAACTATGGTCCATGCTTAGTGGCAAAGCCCCAGGATGTGTATTTCCATGCAGGTGATGTGCCACACTAATGAAAGATGTTTATGTGGGATGTTATGGGAGGTGTGGGAGGAGGGGAACATGGGAAACCCTGTAATTTTTGTGTAACATTTATGTAATCTAAGCATCTTTAAATATATATATATAACATTTATGTAAGCAAATGCACTTATATGCATATATATTTATATATCATTTTACAAATATTGGTTTGTATTATGAAAATTTTAATTTTTACCCACAATAAAAAAAAAAATCTTGTAAACTGTCTTCAACCCAACATCCTTCAAACCTCAATTAACATTTTTTGATCATCTTAAAGATCTGTTTGATATAATGCTATATTATTTTATTAGAATACTGCATAAATTTAGGAAGAACACACCAAACTAGAAAAAAATTGAAGGCTTATATTCTACTTAGTATTGATAATCCCAAAGACATCACTATTTTTATTTAGTTAATATTCAGTCAGTCTTATTTGCCTAGAGTTTACCAGAATTATGTGAAATTTAATTTTTTTTCCAAAAATTTGGATTTACTTCTATGAATTCTCTGTTTTCTTTGGAAATATTAGATGTTTGTTTTCCTTAAATTCTGGAACTATAGGAATATTAATTTATATATAAGTACTTTTTTATCTTTAAGCTAACTTGAATAGATCTCTTTAAAGGAATTTCATGTTATTTTGGAAATACCTTTCTGAGTTAGGAAAATGCCATGCATCAAACACAGCAGACACAAAGAGAGCATTTATAGCTTCAATTATACCTAATTTAGCTATTTGTCAGAAACAAAAACATAGAAATAAAGAAAATGTAGAAATCCTATATGCTTACAATTTCTCATTTGCCTTTTGCAGAGTCCTTTACTGGAACCATTTTTGAGTCTTCCATCATCTTAGTAAATTCTGAGTACTAAATAAAGTAGGCATTTCATTCAGCTTTAGTTTTGGAGCTCCATTTCTAGAGTGATGAATTATTTTGTCTAACTGGATATTTCCCAAAATTGTCACAGAAATCCCAGGTTGTCTTTGATGAGATTTTGCCAATTTTGTTAGATTGATACACCTTCCAGACCCATAAATTTTGATCATGTAACATGCCAGAGTGCCTGTTGGGATGCAGAGACTGATGATTACAGGCAGAAAGTTTATTTGGAAGCTCTCCCAACAGAGGCGCTTTGAAGAATAGACTTCAGCTCCCCCAATGGCATGCCAGGGGTCTGAAGAGAGACTTCAACCCACTCCTGGAAGGTGGTAGATATGTCTTTATACAGTACATCAATAGGTGGGGAAACTGAGTGCAGCCTGGGGCCAAATGGCCAGGGGGAAGTGGGCTAGGAGGTCCTTGGAATGTGAGAGGGGTTGGTGGTGTTTGGGCCCAAAGGCGGTGATGGCCCTTAGCTGTTCCATTTTGCTTATTTTGGGGGCTGTGATGACTTGCTAAATAGGTCAGGTGGGTTATGGCTGGAGGCTGCCTTTCTTCAATTTATATCACAAGGGTATTGATTCACTGTCTTATGATCTGTTAATCATTGCAAACCTCATAAGGAGGAACCTCTAACATTCCTAACTCTTTTATTTTATATATATATATAATCATATATATCATATTATATATATTTTATTTTATATATATATATAATAATATATCATATATATATATGATGAAGGAACTAAATAATGGAAATACTGGGCAGAACAGAAGGGTGAGGGGATTCAGAGCAACAACTCAGTCTGGCTACTTCCTGCTGTTATGGAGTGGTGAAGGGTTCTTTCTCTTCTGTTCAGTGGGTTCTGATTTCTGATCCTGAAGAGGTTGGTATTGGTGTTCATATAGCAAGAAGATGCCATTCACATATTCCTGAGTTGTTGATTGTATCACTTGGCATGTGAATCAGATGAGAAGCTGTAAGAGACAATGACCAAAAGAAGCAGCAGCAATAACAGAACTGGTGTTATAATGGGTAAAAGGACTGATATTACTTGTGAGAAAAAGTTAGAGAGAAATGAGAATAACCAGGATGGATTTCCATAGCTGTTGTCTTGGGCCCTCTGAATAATCTCTATGTTTTCTTTTGAAATTCTAAGGTTTTCTTTGACCTGCCCAGTTTTGATAATATAAAAATAAGTTTCATTTATGATTGCATAGATACCTCCTACAGTCTTGTGATATTCTCATGGTTGGTTTTGAGATTAGTACATCCTGTTGGTAGGGAGAGCATGGGTGTTTGGGGTCAACCATTATCAGGGCATTGGAGATCAGCCAGTGCCGACTGGGGTCACAGGGTATTATTTTGCTAAATGGGGCAAACATTCTCAACTCTTTTTGATATGGTTGCATGGACAGGGAGAGCGGGAAGGTGGGCATCAATCATCTGGCTGCTTTCTGCTGTTTTTGGGTGTTGAGGATTCAGCTACTGTTCCCCTGTCAGTGCTGAGATATTGTGACTTCTAGCTTGGTGGCTGGCACTGTATTTTTGCAGCAGGAGAAGATCATGTACATGATCATGGTGACATCTCAGATGACTATTTGGATAAACTGAGTTATTACATGGAAGTGAGGAGAATGAGTTATAATTATGGTAAGGATAGGAATTAATCATGAAATTTAGGGTGGGCTGTGATGTTATCACCTCCAGTAGACTGAGCAGAAGGAATAATAAGACATTGAACATTAATGGTTGACAGTGAAATTACATAATTTGGTGGGCTTACACACAGAGTTTTAGTGGGAATAGGAGACTTTATATTATTAACTGTGTTTTCATGACAGTGGTTTTGAGTGATTTTTAATTTTTCATATATTTAAGATTCCCAACCAGAGGGCTGCATAGGTCTATAGCTGAAATGATTTTATTTTCTCCCAGTTTGTATACTTTGAGGCATAGGCTACAACAAATTATTACTGCTTCTCCTTTTTGGGCTGTGGGGCAGCTGGCACTTTAACTTGTAACTTTAGTGCATGTTTTGGTCTTGCAGTTAACATCTTAACTGGAGCTATGGCTACAACCCACAGGACCAAATTACAATAGTTCTGTTGCAGTGTCTGCAGCACTGAAAGCATACCTTGCCCCTTCTGAAAACAGGAGGGCACCAATGTCACAGTCATTGGAGTGAGCATGAAGGACACTCATAGGTTATGTTCATGAGCTGCTGGCAAGTGACAGTTGGAGCTTCTGTGCTAGGCAATAAAAGGTCTGGTATCCACGGTATTTGCCTTTTTGCTGGATCCACTCTGCTGCTTTTGGTTTTCAATGGTATGGCTCTGGATCTTCATGAAGTTATCTGCCTCAACAGTCCCAAGAGACATGTTAGAGGAGGGGACAGGGACATGATAGTTACCTGTCACTGCTGGCAGGCATCCCAGATGTTCTTCCACAGATCTGTCTTCTCCACAGAGGGCAGCCCACAACAGCTAATTGTTCCTCTCTTGTATTTTGGCTTCTTCTCACAATTGTGACTAAAGCCCAAGGGCTATTTGTTTAGAATGTTGCCTCTGCCACAAACCCCACTTTCTGTTCTTTTTTCCAGTTCAAATTTTCTATCTTTGAAATCACTAATTCTGTCTTCAAACAATTCAAATCTGCTCTTATGTGCCTCTAATGTATCCCTGCCCAAAATGGCAACCTCATCTGTTTGCTCATATTTTTGCATTGTCTGCTCATCTTCTGTAAAAGTCACCAGGGATGAACCTGGGAGCTCCCATGTGGTAGGTGGGCACTTCACTGGTTGAGCCACATCTGCTCCCAGATTCTTCATGTTTTGCTTATTGTATACTTGTTAAATCTGCTCATTTTATCTGCTTTTTGTCTGTTTGTCTTCTTTAGGAGGCACCAGGAACCAAACTCACGACCTCCCACGTGGGAGGTGTGTGTTCAGTTGCTTGATCCACATCTGCTCCCTTCTAATGTATTTTTAATCTCATCTATCATGTTTTTCATTCCCATAAGGTCTGTTACTTTTTTTGCAGGCTTTCAAATTGTTCTTTATGTTCACCCATTGTCTTCTTAATATCTTTTAGCCCTTTATATTTTCTTTCCATTGATTTACAAGAGAAGTGTGACTATCGTTGATTAATTGCTTTAAACACTCTATCTCTTCAGGATATTTGGTTTGTTTCTGTGTCCGGGCCATCTCTTCCTATTTCCTAATATGGCTTGTAATTTTTTGCTGATATCTAAGCATCTGAATATGTTGGGGTATTCACTCTGGTTGCCAATTTTTCTCTTTTTCCTATTTCTTTTTCCCCACAGCTCTTCTTTGATATATGGTTCAACTTATTCTAAGTCTTTAAAATTGTTCAGCTTAAGTTATCAAAATCATGTAAGCATCTGACTAATGGTGTGCAGATTTTCCCCATGAGTTAGAGTACAGAGAAACCCAAAAGCAGTTTTTGGTCATGCAATTTCCAGACCAGCAAGCAGATGGCACTCATCTGTGCATGTTTCTATGGACTTGTTTCACTCTCTACTTTTTTTGTTTGGCTCTGCTGGCCAAATTCACTGAAAAAAAGCCCTTCAACTCCCCCTCCCTTTTTCTTTGTAACAACTGACATGGGGGGAAGACATCTATTACAGTTGGCTGCAGTGAACCTGGGGTTTTACCCCAGCTTAATATATTGGGGAGAGAGAAGGAAGACCTTCCTGGCCACTGTGGACATTTGGTAACTCATGTTTGTTGTTTTGGTTCTTAATCTGTCTGTCCCTCAACCTCCTGGGAGTTGTGTAGCACTCTCCTGATCTGCTAATCACCAAAGAAGATCTCTCAGACAGCTTTTGGCTCTTCCTCCATTGCTTTTGTCACAGAGCTGAGTCCTGCCAAATTTCTCAGATATCATCTTCCTAGAACTCTTCACTTTATTTTTGATCACAGTTTTCTTCCAGAGAATTCAAGCTCTTTGTCCATAAAGAACTAGTATATCTCATTCCCTGTTGTATCTCCAGGACTTTGCATATTTCCTGTTACAATGAATGAACTGTAATGTATTTGTTGAATTAATTAATAAGGTAGCCTTTCAACCATCCTACTCAATGGCCTTATCTGTTCATTTTTCAAAATCATAAGATAATTTTAAATTTTTAATCTTGTAAATTCAATCATGGTGAATAGAATGTATCTCACTGAAAGAAACCCTGATTAAGTTCAGTATCCACAGTCTGTGAATCAGGGTTTTCTCCCTGGAATGGATCACTCATTGGATCTATGAAATATTTTCCCTAAACAAAAGGAATACAAATACAGTTTTCTTTTTGCTATAGAAAAAGAAACTGAACAGTGGAGAAATTTGGGAGAAGAGCTGAGTGTGGCTTTTCCATGGAACTTGCCTCAGAATTGAGTAGACCTTAAGGTTTCCTCTTACTTTTTTGAATTCTTGAGTGTTCTCTAAACTATGAGATGTGACCTGGCCTTCCACCATTACCATTTCTAAATAGTGTGAATTTTCATTGATTCTATCAAAGTGCTATCTTAACTTTTTAAATTTTATTTGTACGTGATTTTTACTTCCCCAGTTTCAAAATTCTCTTGACAATTGAGGCTAACCTTTATGAAAGAGCAGCAATTAGTGTTTATCCTCACCTCCTCCTCACTCCTCAATGCACTCTGATATGGCTTACACCTTCTGTACTTACATACATTGGCTCTGAGAAGCTTCTTACCTCCATCTCAATGAAACCACTGAATGCCTCTTCACCCTACAAAATTCCTCACCAAATTCCTGGTTTCCTCCTTATATCAGGCATTTCTTTCCTGGTCTCCGAGGTCACAACACTTTCTTTGATTTTTTTCTGGCCCCACTTTACATATTTTCAAG
>JAQZBX010050250.1:7847-19814 GCA_029593785.1 Cabassous unicinctus | reverse complement strand
AAAAAAAGAAAGAATCCCCCAGAGGGATTCAACAAAAGATTGGAGCTGGCAAAAGAAAGAATCAGCGAATGAAGAAAAGGGAACAGAGCCTGAGGAACCTGTGGTACACCCAAGTACACCACAACATATACATTGTGGGAGTCCTAGAAGGAGAAGAGATAAAGGAGCAGAGAGAATATGCAAAGAAATAATGGCTGACAACTTCCCAAATGTAATGAAACAGAGCGGAGGGCACAGAGTCCACCCAGAGATTTGAGGAAGGTTTTCTGGAGGAGATATGTCTTGAAGGATTGTTAGAAGTAGTCCATGGAAAGGCAGTGTGGGGCAGGATCAACAGCAGAAGTAAAGGCACAGCAACAGGAGAGACCATGGTACATGTGTGAGAACTGCTTGGAGGAGGAGGGGAAATATATGTAGTCTCTGAAGTTGCTGTTGTCATAGGTAAAGGCTTGTTGAATGGCCGTGAGTGCCCATAGGCATGGCCCTCCAGGCATGAAGAAAGGCAAAGGAGCAAGGAAGTCTCTGGTGTTAGTGAGAGCCACGGAAATAGCCAGTGTTGTGAGCACAGATCGCCACTGGAACGCATACATATGGCTGATGGAAGTGTTATATTGGTTCAGCCACTTAGGAAAACTGACAGTATCTACTAAAGTTGAATATCTACCCTATAACCCAGCGATCCACTCCTATGTCTAGAGCCAACAGAAATATGTTTACCAACAGACTTGTACTGAAATTATTCAAATGACCATCAACAAGAGATTGGATAGAAACATGGTAGGTGTGGGAGGCAGAAGAATGGCCCCCCAAAGATGTTCACATCCTGTGAATATGTTATGTTTCACGGTAAGGGGAAATTAAGGCTGCAGATGAAATTAAAGTTGCCAATCAGCTGCTGACCTTAAAATATGATGATTCTGGATTATTAGGATGGGCCCGATGTAATCAATCCCAAAGGTCCTTAAATGGGGAAGAGTCAGGCAGAAGAGTCAGGACCAGAGAGACTGCATTGTGAGAAGGACTGGCCATTGCTGGCTTTGAGGATGGAATGGGGCCATGAGCCAAGGAATGCAGATGGCCTCTAGCAGTTGGGAAGGGCAAGGAAACGGATTCTCCCTTGGGCCTCGAGAAGGAATGCAGCCCTGCTAACACCTGGATTTTAGTCCAGTGACACCCATTTCTGACCTCTGATCTCCAGAAGTGTAAGACTGTAGATTTGTGTTGTTTTAAGTCACTAAATTTATGGAAATTTGTTACAGCAGCAATAGGCAACTAATGCAGTGGAATCCTACACAGCAATGAGAACAAATGATTTACTATTACATGTAACAATATGGATGAGTCGTACAATGCTAAGTGCTGTAGAAGCCAGACATAAAAGGACATACTGTATGATTTCATTATATAAGTACAAAAATAGGCAAAACTAATCTACGCTCCTAGAAAATGAGAGTGTGATTACTCTTGGAGCAGGGCTAGACAGTGGATAGTTACATGTATTAACTAGAAAGGGGTATGAGGGAGTTCTTAGGTGTTACAGAGGTAAGTTCAGTTTGTGAAGATTCACTGAACTGTACACTTATAATATGTGTACTTTCCTTTATATATATCACAACTTAATAGAAAGCTTGTGTGTGTGTACGTGTGTGTTTGCAAGTGGCCGTGGTGTCCAGATCGAACTGGATTTTGAGTGGCACAAAGGGGATTAATTTTTTACTGGGTACTAATTTTTAAAGGGTTTTAGCTCTTGGCCTTGTTGAGGATGGAATAGTAGGGTCAGAGCAGTGGTGGTCAGAGGGCTGGAGGGATGGTGGGAAGTCTGGCAGGGTTGGCCCAGGGACACCTGACTTCCTGGAGATGCTGCTTAGGGCAGAGTTATGTAATGATGAGGGCTAGGGTTTGGGGTGCTGTGGAGCAGAAGTGGATATCTTGGGGCCCAGAGTTCAGTTATTCCATGTATATTTATTGAGCTGGTGATGTTTCATGGGGAAGTCTTCAGTGATGTCAGAGTCACTGGTGAGATTGATGACAGGCAGGGACTAAATGGTTCAGGTAGGTGGTACTGACAAATGGCATGGATTTTAGTTGAGAGGAAGAGAGGAAATGGAGGTCTGGAGGGTGGGCAGAGATGGGTGGAGTCTGCCCTGGGAAAGCCAGACTATACTTAAGGCATTGTTTCCCAAGAATGACTTTTAGGTGGCACTTTGGTTGAACGTTTTAAAATTTAATAATGTTTATCTTACATGCAATAGAAAAATATAACTTGTATACTGAGTCAGAATTTATACATTCCTTAGGACCATGCTAAAGTGCATATTTGAATTTGTGTCAAATTAAAAAAAAAAAGTTAAGTAGGAAATAGAAAAGTGGCCTGCATATGTAAAAAATAGTGAAAGTTTGCTAGTGAGTGAAGTTTGAGAAATATTACTATAGGCAAAATGGTGCAGGGGAAGTTTCAGGCACAGGGAATTTCTCCACAAGAGGGAAAGTGTTCTACTGGATGGAGTAGGGATGGGAGGGGAAGGGGGGAGGACCAGAGCTGAGGGCAGGAACCTGGGAGGAATGGGGGCAGAGTGGGGTTTGCAGAATAGTGGTTCCCAAACTAGCCCACATCAGAGTCCTCTGGAGGGTTGTTGACACATTGCTGGGCCTTACCCCTGGAGTTTCTGATTCAGTAGGTCTGAGGTCCAAGAATTTGCCGTTCTAACAAGTTCCCAGGTGATGCTGCTGGTCCAGGGACCACAATGAGAACCAGTGGTTTAGAGGTAGCAGTGGGTGAGTAGGTTGTGCCCCTGTCGTGAGTGTGGAATGTAGGGGGGCTGGAGGGGCGGGAGGCAGCTGACTGTGAGAAGGGGAGGAGCAGGTGTGTGAGCAGGGAGATGCCTCGGCAGAAAGGCAGAGCCAGCCTTGCCTGGTAGGGCGTTGGCGCAGCTGGTGCTTGTGCTGCTGTGTGCCCAGTGAGCTGCAGGAGTGTGCAGCCCCGTGAGGGCCGCAGCTGGAGCTGGGCGTGCATGGTCAGGGAGGTTGATTACCTGGACCAGGCACCTGCAGTTTAGCGAGACTGAGGGAAAGGGAGGTAGATCAGACTGACGACGCCCAGGTAGGCTACCAGCTCTAGTTTCCCTGCCGTTTGGATCCGCTCCATGGGGAAGGAAATCAACTTCTACTGAGCGCCCACTGTGTTTCAAGCATTTTATATACTTTATTGCACTTAATCGTCATAATCTTGTGCTGTAAATATTAAAGTTAAGGAGACTAGGGACCTGAGAGGTGAAGGAACTTGTTCGCTGTTATCTAGACAATCCTAGGTTATAACCAGCCCTGGGCTTGACACCTCTGATTAAATTGCCCTACTGCCATTCCCCTGTCCCCTTTCCTATCATTTCAACTTGTCACCAATATGAAATCAATACATGATTGGTGTAAACCCATTGTTAATTGCCAATGAGATATTTAAATTTTTTGTACTGTGTTTGAAATCAGTGTGTATTTTACACTTACAGCACATTTGAACTTGGACAAGTCACATTTCCAGTGCCCACTAAACACATGTGACCACACTGTTGGATGAAGTTGTCCTTGGGGATAACGTCCCTGTACATGTGCTGTAATTACCACTTCTGCCACTAGATGGCGTAGGGGACTGTTTCTCCCCAGTTAATGCATCAGGAGTTAAGGGATTGGGTGGGTGGGACTTCTCTTAAATCTCCTTGTCCTTGATTTATTTGTTTAAATTTTAGCCCAAAGCGAACTTGAAGGATTCCACACCAATACAGATGTCCTTTAGAAATAAATACATGTACTTGGGTCTGTGTGTGTCAGAGACCAACAGTGTAACTGGAAGTTCTTCAAATTAACATGTAGAATACAATGTTTAATAAAAGATAAGGAATACAAATGTGCTAATTTGAAGCTTATAATATATTATTAAAACTCGATGGTAACTGTAGTAATTATTTAGGACTGAAACCAACGAAAGATTTTTTTCAGTGAAGAGTATTTTCTCACTGACATTGTTTAGAGTTGCAGGTGCCTGGTGGTAATAAAAAGCAAACTAATTATTAGTTGATTATTTTTAAAATTCTCTGTAGACAATTGACCTCCTTATGCCTGCACCCAATGGGTCCTGTTCCATTACCCCACACTTGGTCCACCACTGGTCTCTGCTACCATCCCTTGATAGGAATGGGAGGGTCTTCTCTCACTATTACACTAACAAATCATTTGAAGAATTGTAGCCTCTTGTCTCTGCAACTTTGAGCCCTGCTGGTTTGAAAGCCTTAGTTCTGATGGAAGAATACTTCCCTCAGGGGATACACAATGATTCCTGTGAGCTGAGACTGTCACCTGAGCATATTGGGCACCTCATGCCTTTGAACTAACACATGTACAAAGTGGTTACTATGCAGGGATTAATCCCAATCACCAAGGGGAAATTGGGCTGCTGCTTCACAAGGGGGGCAGAAGAACTATGTCTGCAACTTAGTAGGCACCTCTTACTCCTTCCAGGTCAATAGTAAAAGTTAATAGAGGGGGCGGATGTGGCTCAAATGGCTGGGCGTTCGTCTCCCATATGGAGGGACCTGGGTTCGATCCCTGGGACCTCCCAGTAAAAATAAAAAAAAAAAAAAATAAATAAAAGTTAATAGAGAACTATAGCCACAATCAAAGGGTGAGACCATGAGGATTCAACTTTTCAGCAATGAAGGTTTTTGTCACCCCACCAGTAAAGGACCCTGAACCAGCTGAGGTGTTGGTGCAGGGCACACATGGAATGGGTAAAGGAAGAATGAAGTAATAGAATTGAGGACTCTGTAGCAGCTGTGCATATTTTCTTCCTTGCTTGTCGTGTGCATGAACTAATTTCTTTTTTTCCCTTCTCTTCTCCTTTCCCCTTATTGTTTTATATGTGGATTGTCATTATAGGTTAACTTTATAAGTTTATTCAAGTGGGACTGTGGTAGTTTGAGGCTTTTATGGACCCCAGAAAAATCATGTCCTTAGAGCTAATCCAATCTTATGGGTGTAAACCTATTGTAGGTGGGACCTTTTGATTAGATTACTTCAGTAGGGCGTGACCCAGGGTGGGTCTTAATCCTCTTACTGGAGTCCTTTATAAATGGAATGAATGCAGAGAGAGACAGAGAGAAATGCACAGAAGCACAGAGAGAAAGGCACAGGAGCAGAGAGGCCAGAGGAAGCCAGAAGCTGAAAGCAACGAAACCTGGAAGAGAAGGGGGAGACAAGCAGACGCTGCTATTTGCCTTGCCACGTGAGAGAGGAGTCCAGGATTGCCGGAAGCCGGTCTTCAGGTGGAGAGCATCGCCTTGATGGTGCTTTGATCTGGGACATTTTCACGGCTTCAGAACTATGAACTTATAAACTAATAAATCCTCATTGTAAAAGCCAACCATTTCTGGTCTATTGCATTTTGGTAGCCCAGCAGACTAAAACAGGGACTATGATGGAAACTGAGGAGTAGTTAACACCTTGCAGAGATGGACGCTATGATTGTTGTGCAGAGAGGGACACAATGACTCTTGGGACTTTGTGTATGTCCCCTTTTTGGGAGAAGGCAAACGTAACCTTGTACAACGGATAGATGCGTCTTTTTGGGCAAAAGTTAAAGTTGTTATTGTGTTGATTGGAAGTTCAAAGATGTATATAAAGTGTGAATGGATGCTAAGTAGCTAAAGGGGTGGGTTGTGCTGGTTGTTAATCTATTGTCTCTCTGCTGCAAATGTTCCCTTCAATACTCTGAAAACCACATTTCTACTTTGCCAGCTGGCTCCCTGCTAGGCTCCACCAATAGAGGGCACTAGAGGGAAACAGGA
Source organism: Cabassous unicinctus (assembly GCA_029593785.1). Classification (NCBI taxonomy): domain Eukaryota; kingdom Metazoa; phylum Chordata; class Mammalia; order Cingulata; family Chlamyphoridae; genus Cabassous; species Cabassous unicinctus. The sequence goes on along the minus strand of JAQZBX010050250.1, from coordinate 13,980 downwards.
GAGGGGAAAAGGACGTGTTCCTTCATGTTTGCTTGCTGTTCCTTGGCCCTTCACCCTGGGATCAGCAGCTGGATTCGGTCTCCAGCTTTTTTCCCACGCTCCCAGAACCAGACTTGTATCCCTAGAATGGAGTATCATCAGCTGGGCAGCACCTCCTTCTAAGAGGGTTGAGTTCTGTCTCGTTTGGGCCCTCCTCAAAGCTTCTGGGTCCTGGTAATTCCAGCGTCTCCCTCTTGTTTCCCCTGTGTTAGGGCTGATCGCCGCTCCCTGCTTCTCTGCATTACCTCGTTCCCTTTTCATGGTTTTCAGTGATAAACCAAGTGTATCTCAAATCAGGGGCTCTTAACCTTTTTTGTTCCACGGACCCCTTTGCCAATCGGTGAAAACCATGGACCCCTTACTAAGTCCACACTATACTGTGTACAATTTAATAACTATATCACACCCACACCAACACGTCCCCACAAGAATAATGTTTTTTGAATTTCAATTCAAGTTCATAGACCCCTTGTTAAGAGCCCCTGTTTTAAATAATCTCTGATGAAATACCTAGTGTGATTTCTATTTTCCTGACTGTATTGTAGTAACGAAAGCCTAATAGGTCATTGCTTGGCTCTGGGGTGGTCATTATTGCTGCTTCCCGACACCTGGTTCTTCTCTCCTTCTGGGCGTTGGTAGGATTGCACTTCCTGGTCCCCTGTGATTGGTGGGACCAAGCAACTCGTGAGTTGTAAGTGGAAATGACGTGTGCCACTTCTGGGCCAGAGTATTTAATCACCAATGGGAGACCTTCTAGATTTTTCTCTTTTTCCATGGGGAATGGCAATCACCAACGTTAGAGGTGGTGGCCTCGCTGTCAGCTTAGGTCCCTGAGTGATTTGATGTGTGGAGCTCCCAGTCAGCCTGTGATGGACATGTAGCATGAATGAGATTTTCTTCTATGAGCCACTGAGATATTGGGGTTGCTTGTTATAATAGCATGACCCAGAATACCCTAATATAAGTTAACCTTTTTTGAATTTCTTTAAGAATCTAATGAAAGCTTTGTACCTTCCCCCTAGAAAAGTACATGTACAGGCACATAATTTTGCATACAACCTCATAAACTCCTGACTTAAATGTAGGAGAGTTTGGGCTTGGGATAAACCTTGAGGTTGAAAACTACTATCTACTGAAGAAACTGATAGTATTGTTGTGAAATTGCTATTGGTCCTCTCTCAGGCATCCTAAGCCAATAGGCTGTGTGCATGTGGGTTCTGCATGTGCCTTTGTTCAAATGTCTTTTCTCTTAGACACTGAGGCTCATTATGTGTGTTTTACACAGTTGAGTCACTGTTGAGAAATGACGGGCAGGAAATTTAACCGCAGGTGGAGGAGAGAGTAGCTGAAGTTCGGACTCTGGGTTCCAGGTTTGTCTCTTCTTGTGAAAGGTGAGCAAATTACTTATTCTCTATAAGCCTCAGTTTCCTCATCTCTAAAATGGGAATCATAATGCCTATCACTCAGGGTTTTGGGGAAGATTAAATATACAATGTTCTCAGTCAATAGTAGGTACCAGAATAGTTATTTTTTGCTTTGGGTCTTTGTACATGCCCTAAATTAACACATTGTACCTGGGCAGATGGTAAGGAAGGAGGAGTTGGCCACAGGCCTTGGTTTCTGACACGTGACTGCTTGAAATGAGCTGGGAGCTCTGAAGGCCTAGCAACCAGTAGACTCTCAAGGCTCCCAAACCCAGGAGGGTTTGGTCTGGATTAGTGCCATCCAACATGGTAGCCACCTGCCACATGTGACTACTGAGCAGTTGAAATGTGGCTACTCCTAGAGGAGGTGTAAAATACACACCTGATTTTGAAGGCTTTTAGTATGAAAGAAGAATGTAAAATATTTCATATTTTTTCAATATGAAAATATTTCAATATTTTTTATATTGATTGCATGTTGAAATAATATTTTGAATATATTGGGCTAAATGTATTATTAAAATTAATATCATTTGTTTTTTTCTACTTTCTTAATGAGGCCACCAAAAATCTTAAATGACCTATGTGGCTCTCATTTCTATGGGTAATGCTGGTCTAGATAGTCTATTTGCATTTAAATTTGGACAAGTATGGAGGAAACCAAGCTGCCTACCTCTTTGTGTCCAGAGTGGACTTCTACCCACTTTTCCCTTACCCTACTGTGACAGTTTGATATTATTTATGAATCCCCAAAAATGAGAAAAATTATGTTTGTAAACTGGTCTGTTCCTCTGGGTGTGATACCCTTTGGTTGTATTAAATTCAAAAGTTTTTAAGTTTACTTGATAAAAGATTAGGGCTTTGATTTGACCATGTCATTAGGGTATGACTCAGGGTTGAATCCCTGTCCCTTGGTAGGCTGATGTAAACGGACACTCACACAGGAAGAGAGAGAGCTCCATAGACCTGGGACCAGAGATGTGCCATTTGCCTGATAGTTTGCAGCTGAAGAGAAGAGAGCATCTGAACAGCTGAGAAGGCCGGGAAAGAAATGAGCCCTATGCCAGCCTATAGCTGCGACTGGAGGAATCTAGAGCCATGGAGCCTTAAGAGGAAGAAAGAAGAGGAGACCAGGCAGAGGTCTCCCTCCATCTTGCTTCAACATGTGGCAACAGACTTTGATGAGAAAACAGCCTTGAGTTGGACTCTTTAGGGCCTTGTAACTATAAGCTTTTACCCCTAATAAATATCCTTTATAAAAGTCAACAGATTTTTGGTACTTTGCATCAGCACCCATTTGGCTGACTAATACACCCACCATGTCAAGTCTTGGATGTCATTTGAGGTGCTCTGCCTTCTCTTCTCCTGCCAAGGAGCTGACACCTGGTCCAGGTTTGACTAACAAGATCCCGTTTCTCCAGGACTTTGAGCTTTGAGTGGAGCAAGGCAGAGATGGGAAGGGATGGGGCAGAGTGCCTTCCTACCAGCAGTGGGCCCTGACAAAAAGAATAGTAGTTCCTTCTTTCTAGACACCTCCAGAATTGTCCTGGTCCAGGCCTGGTTTTCTAGCTTTGCTCTTGATTCTGTGAGCTCCCCAACATCCTTCCCACTCATTCCTTTTCTTGCTTAAATTTTAAAAAAATTATTTAAATTATACCAGGTAATATATGCATATGGCACTAGATTCAAAAGGCATAAAAGGATATCTGGACCCACAGAATGGGAGAAAGCATTTTCAAATAATATATCTGATGAGAGACTTGTATCTAGACTATATAAGGAACTCTTACAACTCAATAATAAAAAGACAAATAATCCAATTAAAATAAGGGCATATGACCTGAATAGACCTTTCTCCAAAGAAGAGATATAAATTGGCAATAAGCACATGAAAAGAAGCTCAACATTATTAGCCAACAGGGAAATGCAAATCAAAACTGCAGTAAGACACTACTTCATACTCACTAGGATGGCTAGCATCAAAAAGACAGATAAGTGTTGGCAAGAATATGGAGGAAAAGGAAACCTCCTATATTGCTGGTAGAATTGTAAAATTTTTTGGTGCAGCCACTTGGGGAAACAATCTGGAAGTTCCTCAAAAAGCTAAGCATAGGGAAGTAGATGTGGCTCAAATAATTGGGCTCCCACCACCACATGGGATGTCCGGGATCGTTTCCCAGTGCCTCCTAGAGAAGATGAGCAAGACAGCAAGCTGACATGACAGGCTGGTGTGGTGAGCTGACACAACAAGATGACGCAAAAAGAGATGTGGGGAGGAAAACATAATGAGAGATACAACAAAGCAGGGAGTGGAGGTGGCTTAAGTGATTAGGTGCCTCCCTCCCACATGGGAGGCCCCAAGTTCAGTTCTTGGTACCTTCTGAAAGGAAGACAAACAGGCAGTGAGCTCAAAACAACAAAGGTTTGGGGAGAAATAAATAAATAAAATAAATCTTAAAAAAAGAAATTTAAGCATAGAATTACCATAGAACCCAGCAATTCTAATTTTAGGTATATACACAAAATAATTGAAAACATGTCCACATAAAAGCTTGTACACAAAGATTCATAACAGCATTATTCATAATTTAGCATTATTCATAATTTGGCATTAATAGCTCTAAAGTGGAAACAACCCTAAAGTTCATCAACTGATGACTGGATAAAGAAAATGTGATACATCCATAGAATGGAATTTACTTGGCAATAAAAAGGAATGAAGTACTGATACATGCTACAACATGGATGAATCTTGAAAGCATTTCGCTATGTGAAAGAAGCCACACACAAAAGACCATATGTATTTATAAGAAATGTCTACAAGAAGGAAATTTACAGAGATAGAAAGTAGGGAAGTGGATGTGGCTCAAGCAATTGAGCTCCCGCTTACCACATGGGAGGTCCCAGGTTCCGTTCCTGGTGCCTCCTGGAGAAGACGAGCAAGACAACGAGGTGGCACGATGGGTAGGTGGGGTGAGCTGACTCAACAAGATGACGTAACAAAGAGACACAAAGAGGAAAGACAATGAGAGACACAACAAAGCAGGGAGCTGAGGTGGCTCAGGTGATTGAGCGCCTCTCTCCCACATGGGAGGTCCCAGGTTTGGTTCCTGGTGCTTCATAAAGAGAAGATGAGCAGACACAGAGAGAGCACGTGACAAATGGGCACAGAGAGCAGACAGCGAGCGCAAACAATGAGGTGGGGGGGGGAGCAGAATAAATAAAATAAATCTTAAAAAAAAAAAGAAAGTAGATTAGTGGCTGAGTGGGTGGGAAGGCTGGAGGGAAATGGGAGTGACTGCTAATGGGTGTGGGATTTCTTTCTGAAGTGAAGAAAATGTTCTAAAATTGATTGTGGTGATGGACTGCACAACTGAGAATATAGTAAAACCCACTGAATTATATACTTTAAATGGGTGAATTGTATGTGAATTATATCTCAATAAAGCTGTTTTTTTTAAAAAAAGATATTCAGAGAAATATGTCCTCCCTGCCTTTGCCCCCTTAGTTCTCGGTTCACTTCCCTAGAAATAACCACTATTAAAAGTTTCTTGCGTATCTTCTGGAAATGCACCTGCATGCACACACACCACATGCAGTATTTACACAATTGGTACCATACCATATATAGTGTACTGTACTTGGCTTTTTCCTCTTAATGTGTCTCGGAGTCCATTTCATATTAGTTCCCAGACAGCTGCCTCCTTCCTTTTTTTTTTAAGATTTATTTTATTTATTTATTCCCCCCTGCCCTGTTGTTTTGCACTCACTGTCTGCTCTCTGTGTCCATTCGCTGTGTTCTCTCTGTGTCTGCTTGTCTTCTCTTCTCGTCTTCTCTTTAGGAGGCACCGGGAACTGATCCTGGGACCTCCGATGTGGGAGAGAGGCACTCAATCGCTTGAGCCACCTCAGCTCCCTGGTTGGTTGTGTCTCTCATTGTTTCTCCTCTTTCTCTCTTTTTGTTGTGCCAGCTCTCTGCACAGGCTAACTCACTTTCACCAGGAGGCCCCAGGAAACGAACCCAGGACCTCCCACATGGCAGACGGGAGACCAATCGCTTGAGCCACATCTGCTTCCCTGCCTCCTTCTTTTTAATGTCCACCTTCTATTTCATTGTGGTATCTGAATGGTGGCCCCTCAAAAGATATCTACCTCCTAATCCCTGGAGTTAATTCACCTTCTAATCCCTGTGAATGTTACTTCATGCAGCACAAAACGGATTTGCAATGTGATTTAGTTAAGGATCTTGAGAAGGGGAAGTGATCCTGAATTATTTGGGTGGACCCTAAATGCCATTGCATGTGTCTTTATCAGGAGGAGGCAGTGTGACCGTGGAGGTAGGGGCTGGAGTGGTGCTGCCGCAAACCAAGGGATGCCGGCAGCCACCAGAAGCTGCAAGAGGCTGGTAGCGGATCTCGCCTGGAGACTCGGAGGGAGTGCAGCCCTGCTGACACCTTGACTTTGGCCCAGTGATGCTGACTTCAGACTTGTGGCTTTCAGAACTGTGAGGTCCATGGACTTCTGTTGTTTCAAGCCACCAAATCTGTGGTAACACCAGCCACAGCAATCTCCTACTGCTAGATACTTAGGTTGTCTCTAATCTTTTGCTTTACAAGCAGTGCTGCGGTAAAGTTACTTTTTTTTTTTTTTAAAGATTTATTTATTTATTT
>JAQZBX010050249.1:0-19710 GCA_029593785.1 Cabassous unicinctus | reverse complement strand
ACAAAAAAAAAAAAAAAGAACAATGGCATAAATATATTGCATCTTATTAAAGGACTACCCACAAATAATACACTTTGTGCTACTTAGTGGACCAGCTTCAATAAAAATCTTAGGTGTTACTTTACTGTTTTGTGTTTTTAGGCATGAGGCAGTGTAGGAAAGGCATTCCTTTGTTAGCAGGGTGGTTTGGCTTTATGGCCTTCAGTAATATATTTAAATAGTTTTCATATTTTTCAATTTTTTGCAGATCTGTGGGTACATAGTGGCAAAATGTTGAAAGAAATACATAATAAATAGGAAATAATTTATTATAAATCAAAATATTGTAAATCAGACTACCATACAAATAGGCTTGATTGCTTATGATGAACTGAGTGTTCAGAGACTAGGAACTAACTGGTGGTTTGTGTAAACCGATTAACTCAGCTTAAACTATGGAGACAATGCTGGAGAACATTGCAATAGCTGTTATTTACCTAGAGTTTTTACTGAGCATCTCTCACTTCCTACCACCTTCCCCGTGGTCACCCAACTCCAAGCCACCAGCCCCTCTGCCCTGGATTTTTGCAATAGCTTCCTAACTTGTTAACTGCCATGGGAGTGACCTAATAGAACCTACGTTGGTGCCTATTATTTCTCCAGTGACTTCTCGTCTCGCTAGAAGGCAGAGCCAAGACCCTTGCTATGTCCACAAGGCCTAAGCCATGTGTTTCTTCCTCTATAACGTCTCTGATCTGCTTCTCATGGCCTCTGCTTTCGCACACACACCAGGCACACTATTTTGGAGGGAGGACTTGGCCCTGGACTTGGCCCTGGGGTGCTCTTTCCCGAGATCCTTACATGACTCACTTTCTCACTTTTGTCAGGTCTATACTCAAAAGTTTCCTTCACATTTTCAGGAAGGTGCCACGGGGCTAGGGGTATTTCTCAGTATTGTTCACCGCTATATCCCCAGGAGCAGGCCCACTCACTCTCTGGCACATAGTCACACAATAAATATCTGTCCACTGAATGAATACCTATTACATGTTTGGGACTGTGCTGAGCCCTTTACAGGAATATACCATTTAACCTCACTACAACCCTAAGAGGTTGGAGTCGCAGGAGAAATGTTACCAGTTTATTTTTATTAGGCACACTCCAGCTCCTGGTGACAAGTTAGAGAGCTATTGCAACAATCCAGGGCACAGAAGCTATTGAATTGGAGCAGGATGGCTGCAGTGAAATGGTGAGAAGTGGTCAGATGCTTAGGAAAAATTCTCAGGAAATGAGGACACTGACCTCTAGAAGTTCAAGGTAACCTAGCAATCTGGCTCTAATCCACTGCCCTCTGCTGTTGCTTGCACCATAGACCCAAGAAAGGCAGTGAAGCGTCTGTGTGATTTCTGCCTGTGGCAAATATATAATCTAGCAATTGATTCTCAGCAAAACATGGTTAATATTTACAGGGTAGGAATTTTTTGAGGACTAAATAAGTTATCTGAAACATCTGTCACATAGTAGGATAATAGTTGCTTGATAAAATATAGCTACACAAGGATTAACCATTTTGTGTGAATATAATCTAAATTTTCTTATATTTAAAGAACTGTTATGGTGGTGATTTTCTTTTGCTAGAAACAAATGAGAATATTAAACTATATATCCTAGATCTTGCCTAAGGAATATTTTAAAAGAAAGAAAAGTGGGATGGGTTAATGACAAAAGAAGAATCAGAGACAAACAACACGTACTATCCTGGAAGTGGCATGAACCCGCATAAATAATTCCTTTAAAATAAGTTGAGATCCATAAAATTGTAAAGAATGTGACTTTTGGCATTCTATTTGGAATTAGATAATTTGAGCCAATCCTGTGAGTTGCCTTGGCAACCATTTTCAGTAACATAAAGAAGTGCTAGCTGTTAATTGGTATTCTGATTTAGTAGCTGGTGTCTCTGCTTCTGTCTCCATGGTAACCTAGCTGTCACGTTTTCATCTCTAGCACGGTGGTGAGATTTTATACACGTGTGAGCATCAATGCACATGTTCATACTCTCTGACATGGTGTTTACTTAATATCTGTAAATGGGCCCACTTTTGAGCTATTAGAGTTATTACTGAAAAAAAGAGTTGCTCCACTGAAGTCAATTTCATCCTTTTTCTTCATCCTCCACATCATGCAAGCTTCCATTTTGGTGTATTTGTGCATTTGTGTTTGTATGGCTCTCTGCACAGGGAAAATTCTGCATAACTTTGTATGTGTGTGTGGAATAGGGATGTTTTTTAAATATGCAAAATAGGGAAAATTTGTATAAATAAGTAATAATTTTCAAGGGTGTTCTTCTGAGGCAATAGGTAATGAATAATATATTTGAGGTAATAAAAGTCACATTAAAGGAATTAGATCCAACATTTTCTGTTTTGAGAAAATATTCTCATGCTTAGGGTATATAATGCAGAGCTGTCTCATATATATACAATTGCTATCAATTATCTATTTTACAGAATGTAGGATTTCCCCCATATATCACTTTCTTCCTGTCCTCATTTTTTCTTATAATTAAACTACAGGTAGCTCTGGATTTTCATTGGTCCTTTTTTTCCAATCCCTGAAATTAGGTAGATTTTTTTCCCAATCATAAATGGTGAGCTAGTGAGCCATAGTTAATCTTGCACATCATCACAGAGGCACCTATATCATTATGGAGGCAATGAAAATGGTTTGGGCAATATATAGAAATTAATGCTCATAGAAAGGCAGCATACATACTAAAAACAAAACTCACTCTAGATTCATTCAACAATGGGTTCAAATTCTAGCCTTTCCTTCAACTGGTCTCATGTCCTTTGGGGATAAATAGCATCAACAAAAATTTTAAAGCAAATAAAAAATTTTGATTTTCTCATCTGTAAAGTCAGGAAAATCATATTCAGTTGTTTGTTCATAAATATTTAACAGCTGATTCTCTAGGGGAAAAAATCATCGATTTGTAGCATTTATCAATTTCTATGATCTAAATATTCCCACCATGGCTACCAACATGGTATTATTAAGATGGAACTCGAAAGCAATACTAACAAATAATTCCCATGAGTGAGTGTGAACCAGCTCCAGTGGTATATAATGATTATTTCTTAAGTTTGTTGTGTGGCTTAACTAAGGTATCCTAGATAAAATATTAGGTCCATAGCAGCCTCCAGAGATATTCTCTCTCCTCTCCATGAAGCGCTTCCACATTTCTTTTAATGTGTCTGTTGATAGCCACTGCCTGTACTTAACATTTATTTGCGGAAAATAAATTTCATATGTGGTGATTTTAAAATATGTCCACAAGTTCTTTGATACCTCTCTCTTCAAAATGTGAGCCTAATTCATCTCTGTTTGAGTATGGGTTGTACTCCATGACTCACTTCTAACAAATAAAATATGGTGGAAGTGGTGATATATGACTTCCAAGACTAGGTTATAAAAAGCATTGCTCTCACTTTTGAATCTCTCTGAGAGAAGCTAGCTGCCTCATGAATGCCGTGAGGACGCTCAATCAGCCCTCTGTCCTATGCCTTATGGAGAGAACCATAAGGGTAGAAACTGAGGCTACAAGTCAATAGCTATGTGAGTGGCCATCTTGGAAGCTGATCCTCCAGTCTCAGTCAAGCCTTCAAACACCTAAATCCTGACTGACATCTTAACTGTAAACACCTTGAGTGGTTCTGGGCCAGAATCACTCAACGAAGCTGCTACCTAATTCCTGACCAACAGAAACTGTAAGACAGTAAATATTTATTGCATCAAGCCACTAAGTTTTGAGAAAATTTGTTATGCAGCAATAGATAACTAACACAGCATGATTCATTTTTCTCCAGAAAGCTTAAGAGTTAGGTACATTAGCATTTAGATTTCAGTTATAGTATGGGGAGAGCATGTAGCACACTTTAATATTTCCAAGTATTGACAAATAGCTTATAATGCTCTCAGGAGAAGAGTTGTTATTTAAAGCCATTATTAATGACTTATTTATTGGATATTAATGGCTCATCACTGTCAAGGAGTTTCTGTGGTGTGCAGGTATTTAAAGAGGCCTTCTGCTAATGAGCCACATGATCAGCTGTGTAGTGGGAAGTCAATGGAAAGATGAGCTTAAGTGTAACCTGAAGGTTGACTTGATGAGATTCCTGGAAGCCCATTAGGTTAATTAACTGGTAAAAGCAATTCAAATTCCTGGAAGCTCAGACACCAAACTTCAGGGCCATTATTGAGGCCATTACTGGGAACAATGATAAAAAGAGGAGATGGTGTATATTTCTTTTAAAACAGCACCTCCTTTTATGCTTTTCAGTCAATATTTAAGTGGAAATATCCCTGATGTACTTTGTTTTTCTTAAAGCTTTAAATGGAGTTTCCCCTTCTATAGTATGGTCTAGTGAAGAGGTAGACAAAATAAGTTAGCAATAAAAAATGTCTGACCTAGTGGAGCAGACAGAGCTCAGTGGTTGAGTGCATGCATCACATGTACAAGCTCCCGGGTTCAATATATATATTTGGCCTATATTTTATCTTGAGTTTCACACTTTAAACAGTAGATTATTTGATCCACGTATATTTTACTTTGAAACAGTGCATGGATGATGCCAAATCCTCATGTATGTCACATGGAGCAAATAATATCTCAAAAGTCATATATTTTTAACTTAAAACTGAAGCGGCACAACAGTAGCATTAACAGTTATGACCCTAGAAACTTATTTGGGGCGGGGGCCATAGCAAATGAGGCTTAATTAAGCAGATCATTAAGTAAAGTAGGCTTAAAGATATGCTAATCACCCTCGCAAACACATGCAGTGTAAATTGAAGTGCACCCATGAAAATGAGCCAGATTTGCAAAAAAAGAAAGGGAGAAAGAAAGATGCTTTACATTTTTTTCATGAAGTCTGCTTCATTGTGTTTAGTTCAGAGATGCTGTCCATATCCCAAGTAAAGATATGACGAACTGAGATTGGATAAAACAAAATAATTCCCTAGAAAGTTAAGCTATTTCTAAATTCTTAATCAAGGACTTTATTCCAATTTCTCCCCACTTTCCTGGTAAAAGTTATTGAAACAACTTAACTGAACAAACCACAAATGGAGTATCAGCTTGGATGAGTACCCATATTTCAGTTTGACCTTTTTGAAGTCTGAAGGCAAATAACTTAAAAATATATACATTTTATGCTTTGTTGCTGTTTTTTTTAATTACTGTTAAAAGGCAACAGATGGTCCTGTTCTCACATGTTTAAAAAATTCACTTGAGAAGACATGAGGAGACAATTCAATTCAAATTATTGTTTTATTGAGGGTTATATAGCAGTCTGCTGAAGAATTCTGTTTCTAATAAGGTTATTTCCCTGGTACCTACCACTCTCATTTTAATAAATTAGCGCATTAGAAGAATTAGATGATAGGCATCTGAATTAAAAATAACTCTGGGGATGAACAGCATCCTGACTTCTCTAGGGTCAAAAGACTGGGTAGTGACAAGACCAGAAAAAACTTTCCTCTTAACTCCATGTTGCTTGCCTTTACCAAACAGCATACTGATTCCGTGAGCAATGTAGCATTCACTTGTTTAGTTCAAATTTGCTTGAATATTTAAAATTTACCTGGAGAGGATTTGATGGCCACGCACAGACTCACAAAGAAATAGTCTCCCCCCGCCCCCAAATTTTTACTATGTTGCCTTTAGCTAGATTAATTTAGACAGACCATTGAGGTCCGAGTTCTCAAACCTGCCAACTGCATTTTTCATGGAAGTTTACCTTCCATAATCATCAGAGACTCAGATATAATTTTTTCATTCAACTTTTCTCCCTTGACACTACCATAGTTCCTTATACATGCACCTATTTCAGTGAGCTCAAACAAAAACTATTAAAAGAGAAAGAAAAAACCTAAATAAGATGAGATAGTTTGACCACTTTGTGCCTAAAATTGTGATGAGAGAAAGTTTGAAGACATAGTGAATATTAATGAAAACCTCTATAGTCATCTGAATCCAAAGGTATTTTCAGTCTCACATAGTTTAATTTGTAGAAATAAGCATTCTAAGATGATATATACATATATATATATTTTACTCTCATGAAACCTTATATGTGCTCTTGATTATGATATCTAAAATCATTGCATATCATGGTTAGAAAAACATTGATTCACTCTATGAACATTTCTTTCCAGTGCCCAGGATTTATATGGTAAGCTAGTAATTTATGGGGAAACACAAAGATGAATAGATGTAATCTTAGAATTCAAGGAGCTCAGAGGTTAATCACAGCAATCTATTTGTAGGCCAAACCCTTATTGTTGACAAAGAAACTTGAACTCTCAAGATGACATTTATAGGTATCCTTTGAAAATCTTTTCCCTCTTATTTCAGCCTCTTGCTCCCTGTTTTATACTCTGGAGACAAAATACTCATACATGTGTTCATCATACATTGATTGAGTGCCTACTGCATGTGACTCACTAGGCGCTATGCTGGCTTTGGGATGTAAGATGTGATCACTGTCTTCCAGGAGCTCTCAGTCTCCAAGGGATGGCAGGCATGGACTTTGATAATTACAATAAAATCATAATAATGCCATGAAAGACAGCACAAAGTTCTGTGAAAGAAGGAAAGAAGAGCCACTAACTTTTCCTTCAGGATTTGGCAGAGGGTTCCAGAGGAAGAAATGAATCAAGCACTAGTGGGAAGCAGACAAGAGACAGGGAAGGTGTCTGGGATAGTGATATTTGAGCTGGATGTGAAGGATGAATAACAATTTACCAAGACAAGAATGAGGAAAGGATACTTCAGGCAGAGAGAAGAGATACATAAAGACAATCAGGTGGGAAAGACCATAGCATGTTTGAAGAGGAGCATGTTTGAAGAGGAGGAGATGTTCAGAATGATTAGGACTGTGAGCTTATGTCTGTGGGTCATACATAGGATTTGACGGGGGAAAGAAGAGTGTTGGTGGGTTTGGGGGCTCAGAAAATATGTGGGGATAAAATTATGAAGATGCATGTAGACCATGCTATGGGGTTTGGATTTTATTCCATGGATAAGGACTATTCAAGGTTTTCAGCACTAGAGTGATGTGATCATAGTTGTTTTTAGAGGAAGATTCCATTTTTGGGTTGTAGATGAATAGTGTGGGAGATGGGATGGAAAGGGAAGAGGGTGCTTTCTGGAAGACCAATTAGGAGACTAGCACATTTGTCCAGATAATTTGATTCTCCAGTACAGGTGGCAGAATGCATGGTCCCTAAGTGGACATATTACAGAGTTATACAGATATTTTTCTGAGTGTGAATTCAAAACCACTTTAGAAAAGACCTGATTGGCCCAGTTTGGGTCTAGTATCTACTCTAGGAACAATATGGTTGAGGCCTGGAAACAGGGTCACACAATAGCAGGATGGTTACCAGGAACCCACCCCTACAATATGACAGTGTGCTTCCCAGAGGAAAGACATTGTCGTGATATGGGAAGACAACGCAGTAGGTTTGCAATAGGGAGTATAGATCATAAATTTAACTTGAGGCACATTATCCAAGCTCATTAAGTTTAACCTGGTTTTGGCATCAGATGCAATCAGAGCAGACCAACACAGATTGTCTTCAAATATTTGAACATTCAGTGGCCTTATTTAGTTCTCCATATAAGGTGAAGATAACATCTTTTGGAAAGCTGGAAAGAGGTGGCTTCCAGGAAGTCTTAGTTCTGTGGTTCAAAAAAAAGCAATCAATCTTTTCTTCCCCTGCTTCTCCCTGGGTGTAGGAGGTGTTCTACCATCCTTAAAGTGTAACAAAGATCTATAGCCTGGAATAGCCATGAGAAATTAATTTAAGAGATTTATTTTATACACTTAGTTTTTCACAGCAGCTTTTTAATGTTTACACAGATACCGAAATTTTATGCAGGTATCAGAAGTTTGGTTAGAGTAAGATTTGTTTATAATTATAAAGACCTAGGTTCCTAATGCCAGAGTGAATATATCTTACCAGGTGTATTATTTCTTTTACCCTCTGATCCTGCTTGATATTTCAGTACTGTGTGAGTTTTCCACACATGGCTTATCTAGTTTGTGGATTGTTTGATGTGGATTTTGAAATTGTTTTTAATCTTAGGTTTAGTTTACCCATTCTCCCTCAGAGAGATTTTGATTTGGACCCATTTCACCTCCTCAAGCACACCTGGAGAATATACTTGGGAAAATAGCCTAAATAAAGACAAATAAGAAAATAATATCTTTCCCACTCCTCATACTCTCCCCCTCACAAAAAAAATTCACACAATACCTCCAAAGAAAAATGTGAATAATGTTAGGTTTATTGGGGCCTTGGAAATATTTCTTAAACTTCCAGACAACAGTTTTTTTGTATGGAAATTCATATGTAAAATAGGAGGTTCTAACATTTTTCAACAGAAGTGTAATTGACATTTTGGACAAGATTATTCTTTTCTGCCTGTGAAATAGCATGTGTGGGCAACTGCCAATATTTGAAAAGATTAAAGAGTTTCATATTAAGCTATTGCTCCCTAGTGTTGCCTAAGAAGACGCCTCGCCCTATACAAATGGAGACTCAGTTATACCCCAAGCAATAAGCGACTCCTCCCCACAAAAAGTTACTAAACCCTTTCCCATAGCCACATGGCACAGAATAAGGAACAAATGAAGCACAACTGTGTAATAACACTGATATCTGAAAGAAAATACAACTGCCATAAATTACATAAGTAAATCCCTAGAACACACAGCGAAGTCCAGACATATGGAGCTAACATTTACAGAAAATCCTTAGGAAGCCTTTTGGAAGAGACAATTGAGAAACATTGGTACTTCAAGACTGTAGTTAATCAGGAGCATAATCAAGGCAGAGACTTTGGAAATCAGAAGGCAGGATGCAGGCATACCAGCTCAGAGAGCATATTTCAACTAAAATCTGTGACCCAGGCAGGACTAGAATCTGCTACCGGGCATTATCAGTACCTTATTGGCATCATCACCGACTGTGCCTCTTGTATAAATTAGTGGGTACATGCATGTAGAGTAAGCTGTATAATGATTTCACTAAAGGATCTGGGCTCAGTCATTCTCCACCAGCCCAATTATTTTCTTCAAAAATCTCCCAAGCACTATCAATTGCAATTAATGTGCCACATTAATGAAGGATGTTTATGTGGGAGGTTGTGGGAGGTGGGGCATATGGGCACCCGTATATTTTTTTGTGTAACATTTATGTAATCTAAGTATCTTTTTAAAAAAATTAAAAATTAAAAAAAAAATCTCCCAAGCTAATATGAAGGAGTTATGAAAAATGGCCTGGCCTGCCCTTTGCTTATATTTTTGTATGTGGTGTGGGAAGAAACAACTATCCTCAGTGCCTAGCAAATTTGTTGCTTAGTATAATGCATTCAGTCTTCTGGGTTACCTTTTCTTCTTAGGTTAGAGAATCATTTTATGCTGCAGCCTGGCTGAGAGGGGCCCATTAACTGTAGAGGAATACTGAAAGAGGTGCCATGTCCTGAGGGGCGTTGGCTACAGGGTGATACTCTAGGATGGGAGTTTTGAAGCTCCAGATGGTGAGAAATTATTGTTCAGAAATATAATTGGAATTAGAAAAAGAGAAGCTGGATTACAGTGGAAGTCAGTGGGAACTGAAAAACTATGGGCTCCCAAGAAACTGAAGGTTAGTTCAGGCAAACAAATTCTGAGGGGTAAATCTGAGGATGCCTACAAACTAGGCAGCACAGAAAAAAAAAGTCAATCTTGAGTTAGTGGCAAGGTCTGGTGCCCAGAAGGACAGAAAGGACATGGCTTCCTAGGAGGCCATAGGAATTGATGACCTTATAATGCATATATAAGTGCCAGTAAGGTTGAGCAAACAAGGAAAGGCAGCTTGAACAAAGGGGTCCTCTGATGGGAGAGTTGGTGGGTGGCTGGTGTGGTGGCTTAGTGCTATGTACTCCAGAAAAACATGTTCTTAAACTTAACCTATTCCTCTGCGTGTGAACCCGTTGTAAACAGGCCCTTTTGATGGGTTACTTCAGTAACAGTGTGGTCCAACTGACTCAGGATGTGCTTTAATCCTGTTATTGAAGCCCTTATAGGGAAGGCCACAGAAAGCGAGGAAGTCAAGGAGGGAGCAGCCGGAAGCTGAAAGTCAGTGGAACCTGGAAGAGAAGAGACAAACCAGGAGAGGCTGCCAAGTGTGTCATGATGCGACAGAAAACTCAAGGACCAAGGATAGCCAGCAGACAGCCCCAGAATGCCACAGTCTATTGATATTTGCTTCAAATGCCAGGAAAATAAAACTGCTGGGGAGATGGGGGAGAAGAGACAAGGAGGGCCTGGAAAGAATAAGCAATGCCTTATAAATGAGTAAAGTTACATTAAATTATGAGGTAGAGATAGTGAGTTGTAAATAGGGAGCTGGGAACAAACATTGACTGAAAGTCTATTCTAGGCACCATGCTAAGCACTTAATATATTTATCTCATTTAATCCTTACAACAACCGGAATAGTAGGTATAATATTTGCATAATAAAGGAGGAAACTAAGGCACATCAAGGTCTTTAACTGATAGGGGCAATGTGGTGAGAATAACCCAGAAGAAGAAGAAGTCAAATTATTGATGTCTGGACCATGTTTGTCAGAATATCATCCAGGGTTCTGCCAGGAACCAGCTGGTACCCTCCAATAAGGAACTGCAGAGATTTTAACAAAAGGATTATTCACAGAGATATGGACATGTGGGAAGACTTAGAGAAAACTACAGAGGGTAATGCAGTACCCTGGGGCTAGCAACAGCAAGGAACATTTACCACCTACAGCCTAAATAGACATGGGAGGGTGTAGTCCCCACAATCTGGATATTTCTGCCTTTGGAAATAACTGCCTGACAGGAATTGTGGGACTTTGGTTGCAGGAGACAGCCATCTTGTGATGACTGGGAGCCTGAAGAATAAAGAAATAATAACCTTGTCCTTTCTTTCTGGCCTTGATATCTCTTGTTAATGCTCCCAGTGTATGAACCCACCTGGAAACCAGACGGCAAGAGAGCCTGTTGATGTAACCCTTGCAGTCCTCTCTCTTAGGCAGAGGGAGGGGAGGAGGAGGGTGAAGAGGGAATCTGAAAGAGAATCAGAGTTAATCAGCCCACTGAATAAATGTCTTTTTATGGCATGGGTTGGCAGTTCTGAAACTTTCCTGGGCATAGCATGATTTGTTTGTTGTTGTTGTTGTTTTAATGCAAATAACTGGGCCTGCTTCCTACCCATTCCAGAGATTCTAATTCATTATTTCTAGGATGGGACTCATAAGTCTTGCTTTTCAGTGATGCAGGTGATTGGCTATTGAGCAGATAGTCATTAGATCACACTATGAAAACTACCTCCTCAAGTAGAGAAAAAAGGGTCCTCTCTCTGTAGACTGCCTTTTGGGGGTCAGGTTTTATGTTGAGGTGTTCTTTCCAAGGAATTCCTGTAAGGAGGGCATCATCATGTAGCATCATGATTTAATATTTATGTCTTAATAAAGGCTTTTTGATCAGTCATAACTACATTTGAAATACTACTCTGTCATTAAAAATATGTTATCTGATCCACTCTAAGCCTCAGTTTCCTTATAAAAAATGAAATGCTAGACCTAATTCATAGGATTGCAGTGAGGACTACATGTGATTACACACACACACATCTTTAGCACAATTTTTGGCACACAATAAATATACAATAAATGGTATCTGTATTATTATTATTATTATTATTATAAGCTGCCATCATTTCGTGATGCTTTGTCATAATCCATGTTCTACATTAACATTAGATATGTTATGCAGTGTCAAAAGCTGCAGTATAGAACAGACTCCCTTTGTAAAGAAGACTCTTGCCACTTTATTCATTTTTATTAATGTAAATGACAGTCTTTGTACCTGGCAACCTAAGATATAAACATAGGAAAGAAATGACAAGACAAAGAAGAGGAAGTAGATGATGTTTATTTGTCTTTGCCTATTATATATTCAAAAGCATTGAAAGAACTCCCCCAGCAGGCTTTTAGTTAGCTGAGGAATGATGAAAACCTTTTCGGAACAAAACCTTCAAATTTGCTCATGAAGTACTTTCATTGTGGTTGACATATTAGACTTAAGAGATGCTCAGAATTAAGACTCTGCCAAGCTTATGTGTAGAAAGAAGCAAAAATATTTGCAGTTCAGTCAGTAAAAAATGAGTCCTATTGTTTTGTTTGAGTTTAGTGGCCCACACAGCGATAATCTTTAAATCTCTTCCTATCTCTTTACTAGCATCACCAAACTTAGTCTCAGAAACTGCAGGATCATCCCTTCAAAGCAGCTATGGAAGCCCTTCCAGCTAGGGAGCTGGAGAATGTGAAAATTTTAGCTTTGAGTGGAGTCCATGCTACCAGGAAGACCCCTGGCCTGAAGGCAGTAGCTGGTACATGGCCAGCAACAAGAAGCAGGGAGTGGAGTGAAAGGCATACACCTTAAAGTAGAGTGAATAGGACAAAGCAGCCTGGGGTAGGCAGTGCAGAAGATGAGAAGGTGGACTCATTCTCCAGTAACTTAAAAATAAATAAAGGCAGTGAAAACCCAAAGTCGTCAAAGATTTGTCACAGTTTCAGAGACAAAAGGAAAAGAATGGGGTGTTCAGAAGCTAGTCTGAATAACTTAAAGCAGAAGAGGAAAATGAGATTCAGAGGTAAATTATCTTGCCTTTCTGCCGTGAGGTGGTTTTGTTCCCAAGGGGACATTTGGCAATGTCTGGAGACATTTTTGGTTGTCATGACTGGGGTCGTTGCGGCATGCGACGGTAGCTGGTGGGTAGAGGCCAGGGGTACCACAATGCACAAGGCAGTTCCCCAACAAAGTATTACCATGTCCCAAATTTCAATAGGATCGTGGTTGAGAAACACTAATTAAGAATATTTCTAAATGTTCCAACTTGCTATTTCCTCTGGGTCTCTAAATAAACTCTGATGAATGTAAATAGTTACCCTCCCAGGAAGACATTTATCATGGCCTTGTGCCACCCAATATTGAGGGTTATTTAAACCATTACTTAACTAATGCCACTTGATACTAACAGCCAACCCTATTTTTATGGTAGCACAATTTCAAGGGGAATAAACAGAAGTTTCACTAACAATCATTTTATTCTTTAAGATTCCTTAGACCTGCATAGACAATGCCAGATCATTAACATGTGTGGGAAGAAGGAAGATCTGTGGTGTAATACTGTGGCACAAATAAGAAAACGTACTTATGTTTTAAATTAATTCTATAATAGCACCAAACAAGGCCATTTAGAATAACTAAATAAATATTTAATCAGCTTCTGGTTTTCTTTTCTATCACAGAAATAAGCTAGGGTTATTAAAGGTATCTGAATCGCCAATTCTCTGTGAGAGTAAGATAGGCTTCCTTTATATTTTGGCCCCTTTCCTACAAAGTGTTCTGTCAATGGATTTTTCTGGCTTCTTTGGGGAAACATTCTACTTTAGGAAATAATTTCTGATGTGGTCTTAGTTGAAATTTACCTTGGCCATGACTCCTTCCTCGAGGTATTGTAACTACTTTCACATTTTTATACTCAAAGTGTACTGCCACTTGCATATTCAAGTTAGTAGAAAAAACCCTACCCAGCCTACCCACACCTTTTGATAATATCATTGTGTGTTTTCAACAATGGACTCCATTTCTTATTGAAGCATTTGTAGCAAGTAGGGGAAGGCGCAGGAGGGAAATTAGAACTTGTTAGCGGTCAGAGATATCTTTGAATTTGTAAAGATGGAAGAAGTCAACTATATAAAATATAAATCATTAGCCTCAATTCTTAATTGTGAATGACTTTAACTGAGATGTTTTTACCTGACTCTAATATTACAAAAAATAAAATCTAAAAACCATGAACCTAAAATTATTCATAATTCTTAATTTACTTGGTTAAGGTCACCTCATAAAAAGCTCTCATACATGTAATATGTTCTCCATTCTTCTCTTTAGGATCCAGGATCTATCTTGATATAAAGCAGTTGTTAGTTGGCTATTTCCCAGCTATCTAGAAAGTGACAAACTAATCTTAAGAAAACCAAAACAGTGGATCCAAAATGGCTAATTCAACATTGGTTTTGCAATTTCAACTGTCTTTGACTCTAACTCTTTAAAAGGAGGGACAGGAGTGATGATGACTATGTTGGCCCTTGGTAGGCTCCACCTGTGCTTTCTGAGACATCAGCAACTCTTTAGGATTTTAGTTTCCCTTACATTTTTTTCCATCCTACCCATCACCCTTTTAGTCCATGCTTAAAAGATCAACTTGTTTTCTTAGAAGATTTCAAGTCCAGTATGCTTGGGATTCATTTCCTGGCTAATATAATTGAGAATACTATTCCAAACTCTGCTTAGGTGTTTTGTTCTTTTCACTGGCCTTTAAAGAATAACCATGAATTCAGAATTCACTGGGGGTTTTAGGCTATATCATGGTTTACTCTTTTCTTTAACAGGAACGTGTAAAATGTCCATTCTAGGTAAGAGACTTAGTACTCATTTGGGCAAGCCTTTTTCTAGGGCTTTGTGTAATTATGTCAAAGGAACATGCAGTAGTGTCAAGAATACATGAGGGAAATAGACTACTTGGCTAAGCACATATGAGTCTCTGGGACAACCCTGGACTACAGTAGAAAACCTGATAAAGGTATGTTTTTATTTCTTGGTATATTTCTCATATTTTCCATAATATTTATAGAAGTAGATAATAGGATTTTCTTAAAGGAATTACGATAATAAAATATAAATAGTCAGAAAAAATTGCCTTTCTTTTGTTATTTTTTATTTATTTTTTTTACTTTTTTAAACTCAGCCTTTGCAGATGAGAGGTGAATTTTTAATTATTATATAATTATAAAGATGATTTTTTTATTTTCTGTGGTAATAGGATAAGACAAGGCATATGTAACTAAAATCTCTGCTCCAGATCTCATCTTTTCAAATGACATCAAAATGAATCAGTACACTATAATCTTCTTTCACTCTTCTAGCTTATCATTTTTTACAGAGGGTCCAAAGAGATGAAGAAATGAAAAATCAGGCAGATGAAGAAAAGAGGAGGGGAAAATAAAAGGAGATCAAATAATCGGTAAATTAAACAACTACCCATAGTTCCTAAAGAGCAGGCTATGTTCTTTCCTGGATATCCATGAAGGGTGACTATGAAGGATACAGGAGTACGTTCTTTTAAAAACACAGTAGAGCCTGTGTACTCCCTCAAAGGGAATTATTTTTAATACTAAGAATAACCTAGTTATTTACTAGGAAGCCACTAAAATGTCAGGCATATGGCATTCTTAACCAAACGGATGGACTGGAAGAACCAAAGAGTGAGCTGCTATAAAGATCCAAATGCCATGCCATAATCTCCAGCATGCCTCTGTCTCTACCTCTCCCCTTTCACCAGCTCCATTCCAAATCCTTTGATGTCAAATCCTGTATATCTAGCTATAAACCATTCAACTGTGTTTCTTTCTTTACCATCTGCTGACATTAGCTTGTTTTCTTCCAGTTCTGAGTCTCATTTACATTTTCTATTGCATAAAACATGAGAAAAGTAAAAATTGATCCACCTGTGTATTATATAGAAACAGGCAGATTGTAAATCAATGAACCAGAGATATTACAAAATAAAATGATCTCAAGGACTAGACTTTCAACAAATTACCTGGAAATTCTAAATTTATCGCAAAATTGGAGGAAAACACACAGAACAAATGTATGTCCATGTGGAATCTACTGAAGATTTGGTACCGTTGTTGTTAGACTTTATGGGCCAAAGCTCTTGTGAAGAACCTCGGGACAAATAGGGAAATTCTGTATTGAAGAAAGCACTCCTGATACAACAATATTCATATAATTCTAGAAGATTAATGGATGCCATGATGCCCATTCAGAGCCTTGAATCCCCTCATTTGTGTGTGAGTGACTGATAGGCAGTCAAATTCCAAAATCAGAGCAGTCTGGTAGCTTAACCAGGCCTCCAGATTCCCAGCTCAGCTACTCTCCATCATGTTCATACTACAGGCTCTAAATAGAGCTCTGAGATGAGGGACCATTGATAATTCTTACTGCTATTTTTAAGATATATTTATTCATATTGTTTTTAAAAGCTTTCACATGCTGTTCCCGTCATTGACCCACTTGGTCTCCTTCCATTTCTTATTCAGAATGGCTGCCTGGATAGTAATGTGCACAGACCAATTCTCTTCCATGTTCTTCTCAGTTTTCTTCATGATTAGAAATGACTTATGCTGAGAAAAATTTTTGGACCCACATTTATACAACATTGCCCTTGTTGCTTTTCAAAAATGGACCATGCTGTCCCATATGGGGTGTGATGGTGAGGCTAATGCAGGGGTTCTTAACCAGGGGTCCATGTAAAGATTTCACGGGGTCTGGGGGCTTAAAGTGAAAATTCAAGGAAACATTATTCTTGTGGGGATGTGTTGGTGCAGGTGTGATATATTTATTAAATAATACACAGTATAGTGTGGACTGAGTATGACTTTTATTTTAATGCAGCATGTTTTTGTTTTTTTTTAAAGATTTATTTATTTATTTATTTATTCCCCCCTTGCTGCTTGCATTTGCTGTGTCCATTTGCTGCGTGTTTTTTCCGTGTCTGCTTATCTCCCCCTTGCTGTGAGGTCTTGCTGCATCAGCCCACCGCGCTGCGCGGGCCGGCCCACCCTCACAAGGAGGCCCCGGGAAGAGAACCTGGGGCCTCCCATATGGTAAATGGGAGCTCTATCGATTGAGCCACACCCACTTCCCTAATGTAGCATGTTCTGAGTGCAGTGGATAACTGCCTACAAAAAGGTTGGTAAGGATGGCGGACATGGTTTTATGACTTTGTGGGAAAACTTGAATTCCTCAATGTTTGCCAAAAATGACTGTTTGAACAGATGTTGAACTGTGTTGGGTTATAAGGTATTGAAATTATGGGAAAGTTGTAAAACATACTTTTGAGTAATCCTAAAATTTAATTTAAAGACATGCTGATATTGAGTGTCATAAAACTATCTGCTTCTACATTCTGAGAAGTGGTCTGTGGTTTTCACCTGACTCACAAAGGGGCCTGTGGAACAAAAAAGGTTAAGAATCCCTGGGCTAATGTGTCAGCTCAGCCAGGTAATGGTGCCCAGTTGTTTGGTCAAGCAATCAGTGGGCTAATTGTAATACAAGGGCATTTCATGGATTTTAATCATCGGTGAGTTGATTGCATAGATGGCTGGTTACATCTACAATCAAGAGGTAGCCATCAGTAATGAGTGATGTCTCATCCAATCAGTTGGAGACCTTAAAAGTGGAAGTGATTTCAGCATTCAGAGAGAGAATTCCCATCTTTACTTCAGACAGCCAGCATCTCCTGGGAACTCTTTAAGGACCTTCATCAGAGCCCTGGTTTGCAGCCTGCCCTGCAGAATTTGGACTTGTGCATCCCCACATTTGCACAAGACAATTTTATAAAATCTCATACTATTTACAGAGATCTCTTGTCGGTTCTACTTCTCTAGAGAATGCTGACTAATGCAAGGGGATAGCTGCTGTTGATCTTGCCAGAGAGTAATAAAAATCCAATAAAACTTAAAAAGACATTCCCTTTAAAGTCTCTACTATAATGGAAGTTTGCATTCTGCAAACAATGAAGAAATCTTGGAAGATAATGTTGTTGACTTCCTGTAGTCTTTGACTCAGGAAAATATCTCAGGCCTTTCCAAGGATGAGTTGCCTGGAAATAGCTGCCCACAGAGACCTCTCAGCAATCCCTTAAGATAAATGAACACTCCCAAACCTTTCTCAATCCCATTTACAGAACAAAGTCACTAGTCATTGTATACTGTTCATATTACTAGAACACTAGACTAATCTCTGCACAGATATAATGCTTTTATTCTACTGTATTTTCAGAAATTTGACTAAACTTAAAAAAGAGAAAGAAAAAGAGAGAGCCCTGTTGCAGCTGCTACCCTTAAATTATTGCCCTTAGAAGACTGTGTTTAAGCCCCTTTGGCTTTGAAAAATTCCCAATGCCAGGTCTTTTTGAGATGCAGTTTGAATGTGTGGTCTGAAATAGTACTTCCAGTTCTGTCTGTTTCTATTGCCAAGAACCACTTTGAAATAAATACCCTTGATTTTGTTAGGAAGGGATGAATGCCTAACACCTTTGGGAATTGTGCTTTAACTTAGTCTTCACATTGGGCTAGCTGCTGTTTTGGGGTACCTTTCTGATTACCTGATAAGTCTGTTACAAATTAAATAATCATTCTGAACCCCTGTTTCTTCACTAGCAAAATGGGGAAAGAATAACACATAGGTGAGTTGTGAGCATAAACTAACTGTGTGTATCTTATTGGATTTCTGTAAGGATCTTGAAACTGATGGCAAAAAACACTGGTCCTTTGAAAGAACATCTGATCTCCTTAAGGCGGTCCTGGAAAAAACAGTTAAGAAAGTTGGAGTTGTCAGTGCTAAAGAAAAATATAGTCTCAGGAAAAGTTAAATAGGAATCTGTGGGAACTGCATTGTAAACTCAACTGTGCATTGCTTAGTCATATAGGAAATAGGGCAAGGAAAAGGAATGAAGCAGAATAGTTTAATACATACAATGTCAGCTGGATAAGGGGGGGCAAAGGAGTAAAACCTGGAGAACTGAATAGAGGGCAGTCTTTTGCAGGGGGAAACAAAGGAAGGAGAACAAATCTAGGAAAGAAAAATGTGAAACAGAAAAAAGACTATAAAAGGAATGATGAATAATCAGACCAGGGAGCCAGGAATGCTGGATACAAGGCAGTGTTTTGAATGTACAATGATGACAAATAATCCCAACAACAGATGCATGTCACAGATTGGAGAACAGGGACAGTGAGAGGGTGAAGTTTTTTTAAGGCAGACCTTGGTTTGAATCCCAAGTCTGCTGCTTATTAACTGTGTGCCCTCAAGCAAGTGACTTCATTCTTGAGTCTCAACTGTAAAATGTCGTAATGACCATCTTTTAGGGCTGTTGTATTTTAGATAATGTATGCATCTAGGTCTCTAGCAGAATGCAGTAAGTAGTAGCTATTTATTAGCTTAATGGGAAGATAAAGGGAAGGACATCTAAAAGGAAATGTTCACTGAATTTAAACTTCATCTCTCACCTCAAAGGGACGAGGTGATAGGGTAACCGTAAATCCTCACCTGGGTCTCATGCACCTCTCACAGTTCCTTACCAGCATCTAGTTGTAACCTACAACAATTTTCACACTTATTAGAGCTGTATTATCCTATACAGTAACCACTAGGCATATGTTGTTGTTTAAATTTGAATCAACAAAAATTAAAAATTTATTTCCTCTCTTTCAATAACTTCATTTCAAGTGGTCAATAGACACATGTGGCTAGTGGGTACCATATTGGACAGTATATTTATATCTGTAATTCTCATCACAGAAAGTGCAATTGCTGTGGATGACATGGAAAAGGGTGCTGAGAAGTCAGAGGGATGGTGAGGAGGGACAGAAAAGCTGGGATGGGAAGATAAGTCTTCTGCTGAGAGAAATCCCACTACTCTTTGAAAAAATCCTTTGGGTAATAACAATATAGAGGAGAACTTGAGATCAGTAAGGTAGGTAAATCTTTTTTTTTTTTTTTTT
>JAQZBX010050248.1:0-19712 GCA_029593785.1 Cabassous unicinctus | reverse complement strand
TGACTATTGAATGGATAAAGTAATAATTATTCCCATGGCCAAGGACATCAATAAAGTGTTAAAACACACCATAAAATAAAATATAGCATAAAATGTGTAAATGGATATGTAGCAGTATTATATTGTTATGAATTCCAAAAAGTGATATAGGAATATCCTTGTAAACAGGTCTGTTAATCTGGATATGATTAAGTTATGATAAGGGCATTGACTGGGCCACAGTCTGTAGGGCATTGAGCTCCACGCACTGGTGGGTGGGATCTCAATCATAAAAAGACATGACAAAGGACAGGGCTGGAGTAGTTTTGATGTTGGATTTCTGATGACTAAGGACAGAAGGGCCCGGGGAAATGAGACAAGCCATTCGCCTGATAGTTCACACCTGGCCTTGTTTAGGGAGGCAAAGCTTAGAGAGCCTTATAGTCTACAGCTGACCTTGTGGAGGAAACAGAGGAGGTGAGCCCAGAGAAAAACGCAGCCCTACGACGAGAGGAGCAGAAGAAGCCTGAACCCTGCAAATGTCAACAGCTGTCTTGCTTCAAGACGGGGTAACAAAACTATGGTGAAGGAAGAAACTTTTGTTTTATGGCCTGGTAACTGTAAGCTTCTACCCCAAGTAAATCCCCTTTATAAAGACCAACAGATTTATTGTATTTTTTCTATCAGCACCCCTTTGGCTGATTAGTACATGATATAAAATATTTTAAAATACATTATTTGGCAAGTCAATAACAAATAATAAGTGCAGATTTGGAAAAGCAAGCAAATGTCTAATAATTTCCCCAGTAAATTTTAAAGAATATTAAATAGTGCATCTCATCCAAATAAATACAAGGAAAAAAATTTGAACAAAAATAGTCAGACCAAAACAAAGTGTTCAGGATTTCCTTGGTTGCCATTTTGGCCTTTGTTCTGGGGCCACCTTACTCTTGCATCTTTGGAAGCTGCACCTTCCTTATGCTTCAGGAGCTTAAGGTTCCAGGGTTGATTTATGGGGTATTCTTTTGTCTGCATCATAAATCAAGTGCTGTATCACTTTCCCATTTCCTAGTTATGAAATCACAAAATTGGATGAGATGATCACTTGAAGTAAGACGAGCCATGAATGATAGAACAAATAAAAAGGAGATGTTGTTGCACTTCTCAAATTGGAGGCTTAGATGATGGATATGGGATCTTTCCTATTTTCTAATGAATGCATTCAATGCTATAATTTCCCTCTAAGTACTGCCTTTGCTGCACCCCAGAAACCATGAAGAAGCATAAGACATTAAGAAGCAGAAAGAAATTCATAACAAAAGGCTTGTGAATGAAGCTATATCCACTTATGCAACATTACAGATTTAAGATGAAGGTAGGGAATGTAAGAAACTTGGGAAAATATTTTCTCTGACACCAAGCATTGTTTCCTCAAAATAACACATCAATGAATGTAACTTCACTTTGAAGGAATTTGCATCATGCTTACAGAAGTATAAAAGAATCTATGTAAGGAATAAAGAAGGAAGACAATGAGTTTTGCCAGTTTTACCCACATGACAGTCCTCCCCTTTAAGTGTAATGAGTGTGAAGTTTTCTTCAAAATTCAACCTCATGAGACACCTGATATTTAATCATTCAGGGAAACCATTTGGGATTTCATGAATTTGGGAAACCTAGAGTCACATCAAAGAAACATGCAGAAGTAAAACCTTCCATATGTATGGAATATTGGAAAACTTTCAGCCAGGCATTAAATCTCATTGAGCATGAAATGTTCATACATTAGTTAGTATTGCAATGAACATGGGAATGCTTTCATCTGAAACAAAACCTCATGGAATATGGGAAAATTCAAACTAGAGGGAAACCATATGAGTGTCCTTAATGTCATGTGTTCTTTACAGTCATTTTTTAATCCTCATTTTAAAAACCATACAGGAGAACAAGCATAGAAATGTAATACATGGGGAAAATTTTCAACCTGACAGAAAACCTCTTTATTCATCATAAAATTCTTACTGAAGAGAAATCATCTCTCTGTGGGAAAGCTTTAATTCAAATGTCAAATCTCAGCTACAAGAGATTTCCTACTGCAAAGAAACCCTATGAATGTAAGGCATGTGAAAAAGCATTTAGGTACAAATCATATCTCACAGAACATGAAAAAACTCAGAGTGGACAGAAAAAAATAAATGTAAAGAATGCAGAAAAGCCTTCAACCTAAACAATAGTTCATTAAACATCAGAGCATTCATTCTGGGAAAAAAAACCTACATAGGCAATGAATGTTGTAAAACCTTCAATCAGAAGGAAAATCTCTTTAACCATCTGAGACTACATGCTGGAGAGAAACCCTAAGAATGTGATGGATGTGGGAAAGGTTTGATTCAGAAATCAAGCCTTATTGCACACCAGAGAAGCCAAACTGGAGAGATACCCTATATATGTAAGGAATGCAGGAAAGCCTTCAGTAGTAAAGCAAGTCTCACTGATCATGAGAAGATTCAAAGTGGAGGGAAACCCTATATATGTAATGAATGTGGAATAGCCTTCAGCCTGAGGCAGTATCTCATTAAACATTACAAAATTCATACTGGAGAGAAGCACTGTGAATGTAATGACTGTGAGTCTCCAAAGAATCTCCACCTCCAATTAACACAACTTGATGCCAATCTTTTAAGAAAGCGGCTGTGACTGTGCAATTCAGGATGTCTTTCTCCTCTTGATAAAATGCATTTGCGGTTTTTTCTGAAATCTGCTCCTCCCACATCTTCTTCCACACTCATCGGTATTCTATTTGTTACCACTAATTTATGCATCAGAACTCGAGATTTCTCTTACTTTATGTAAAGATGGGCTTTCCAATTATTTCAAATTATCCTGGTTGTTGTCACTGGTTCTTCAATCCAATACATTCTTGGAAAGCACTTAAAAAATTATCATTTTAAAAATAATGATGCCCATTATTGTAGCATTTTCTCAGAAGGCACCCCAAACATTTATATTTTTTCAGATTCTTCACCTGATTCTGATGTGGATTCAAGTTTAACCACCACTGAACTACAGTGGCCTGCTTTCTACTTAACTCCAATTTTCCTTCTTATTTTAAATCAGAAATTATCCTTTCATAATTAGATGATATACTTCTAATCTCAAGTATTTTAAGAAGTTAGAAAATTTATTTATATTCTTAAGTTGTCCTCCAATATTTTTCTCATATGTGATAGGGTGTGGGATGAATGAAATGAGAGGATGCATGTATTTACAAAGAGAAATGTGTACCCAAAAGAATCTGCCAATGCAGATAATTCTGAGGAAGGAGGAATAGGGGTTAAGGCTAGAGAAGGTATTTTGCTCTTTGCCATAACAGACATAAAATATTTTTATTCTCTTTGCACGGACAATTAGGTTATAATTTTAAAGAAATTATGGAAATAGTACACAATGAAATCATACCAAGTGGTTGATTTGAAGATATTGATTTGTATCTGTAACATTACTGGGGGTGTGCACTTCCCCTCACACTTTGCAAATACAGTCACCCATAAAGGAAAAGTTCTCACTCCCCTCGGCCCCCTCCCCAGCTGCCTGGATGGGTGGAGGCCTCCCTCAGCAAGAGTGAGCATGGAACATGAGAAGCATGGAGCGACCATCTGAAGGCCACACTGCTCTCTACACGTGTCCTTTAGAGGGCTGTTAGCACCACAGAAGATGGACTTCCGCTACTTATTCCCCAGTGAAGACTCACTAGAGTGACTCATATCAGTAACTGAGGCTATGAGTGCTGTGCAGGCCTTTCTCCCTGTCCTCCTTTTTCAATCCAGAACCTATGAAGATGGTTTTCACTGAGGCTCTGAGAGTTTGGTCCCCAAAGTGGACATTCCCTCTCTGGCTTGAGTGAACTGCAGTAAATACATGTTACATTCCAGCTTCTTCAATTTTTCATCAGCTTATTCCATTCCAACCCCTCCATTTTCTTCTGGGATTGAAGAGGTCTGCATCATTTTCAACATTGTTAAAAATGTGTTGAAAATTTAATATTTAATTACTCTGAGGAATATCTGGCATCTGCAACCTCTGAGGTGTCCTGCAAACATTGCACTGTCTCACAAACTCACTTCTATTCTTGTCAGCCCTGGTTCCCAGGACTTTATTGGATTCCTGCACTATTTATTATGGTCACTGGCCTAATGATGTTCATTCTGGTGATGTTATTGCTGTAGCCAATGCTGTAATGTGAATTTTGACATTTCCTTCCTGACACCAACAGGTTTCATCTTGGCATTGCTCTTTCTTTGGCTGCCCCAAGATTGGAGAATGTGAATGTAGAATTCAAAATAGGAGACCTGAGTCTGTGCCTGAGACCCAAGAGGGGTACAGTAAGAGCAGCCTCCTCAGAGGGTCAATGCTGGAGACCAAGGGAAGGAGGAAAGGGCAAAAGGAGTAGGAACAGGAAGTCTCCTCTCTGTGCCCTGACTCTTGTGCTGCACCAGACCCCAGGTCCCATACATTTATCTGACAATTCACCCCTGGACAACATATGCCTGAGGCAGGTACATCATACTCAGGCATCTGACACTTTAGACTAGCCCCATCCATGTGACTCCCTTACCTGACTCCCTGTCTTGCAGGCTTACTGGCCAAAAGCACTTCCCCCTCCATCTTATCAGTACTCATTCCTGCCTACTCTGGAGATACACACAGTTTACAGGAGAATTCACTGGGCAGCAGCATCACACTGCCATTTGGGAACAGGGCAGCTCTCCTAACCTGTTTTCTAGCTGTTTGAGTTTGCAAGTGCTTCCAATGAAAATACCAGAAATAGGTTGGTTTTTATTGGAATTTATGAAGGTTAAACTTACAGTTCTGAGGTTGTGAAAATGTCCAAATCAAAGCATCCTCAAAAATGCTGTGTTAAAATGGGTTAGCTGCTGCTGGACTGCTGCCAAGCCAAAGGTTGCGCCTGCCTGTCTCTCTCTGCCTTCTACTCCAAAATCTCTTTCTCCCTGCACTGCAGAGTGGGAATTCAGACACAATTGCTCTCACCTCTCCCATCCCTTCTGGCCTGGATATCTTCAGGTTCAAGTTGCTCCATGACTGAAGCCTTTGGCTTACCCTCAGCCTCTCAGTGATTCTGTGTCTCTCCACAGCTGTAGGAGATCCTGGAGCCCTTTCACACATGGCAGGTTAAATATG
The DNA here is from genome assembly GCA_029593785.1 of Cabassous unicinctus. Lineage (NCBI taxonomy): Eukaryota > Metazoa > Chordata > Mammalia > Cingulata > Chlamyphoridae > Cabassous > Cabassous unicinctus. The sequence goes on along the minus strand of JAQZBX010050248.1, from coordinate 14,534 downwards.
GCAGCACTCTTTCTCTGTGTTTTCCATGTATGTTGGTCTTCAGAACAATGATTGGGTTCTTTCCTAGTGCCTGAAATCTAATCACAGGCCATTAACTAAACTAAAGCATGCTAACAAAAAGTGACCTAATTGAAAGGTCCCTTATCTAATCTAAAAAAAAGTCCTACTTACAAAAGTCTTACACACAACAATGGGTTAGTAGGAGCATACTTTTCCATCATCCACACTAGACTCATATGAGAGCATTAACCCAGGGCACAGCGATCAGGAGGGGTCTCCTAAGTCTGGGAGGAATGGGAACTCATGAAGCACTGGCTGTACTTATGGTGTGGCCATCATTGAGCAAGATGGGATGCTGACCACCATTCCACTAGTCCCTGGAATGGTCCCAAGAAGAACTAAAGATATTGTGCTTTCTACACCAAATCTTAGCTCCAAAATCAGGTGTGTAACTCAGAGAAGTGTGCCGTTATTCCCATCCCCAGAGCCATGGTGCACAGATATTGCATGGGTGTGGGGCAGGAGGCAGGCTGTAAAACTGAAAGCCCCTAATTTCTTCTCCAAAAAACTGATTGCATTTAAAATGAAATGGAGAAATTCGACCCTAAGGGTGCTTTCAAAAGCAGTGGAGATCCAGGGCTTGAGATTTAATTCATCTCAATCCTTCAGGAAGAAGTGAAATAAATACTTTTACAGATGAATAAAAACTAATAAGGTTTGCTAGCAGCAACACACTTTAAAAGAAATGTAAAAGAATATTCTTCAGGCAGAAAGAAAATATTCTCAGAAGCGTCAAGATTCAGGATGGATTGAAGAACAATATCTGTTAATTAAATTCAAATATCTAAATGAACATTGAATGGATAAAGTAATAATGATATCCACAATCTAGGACATCAATAAAGTGTTAAAACACACCTTAAAATAATATATAGCATAAGATGTGTAAATGGATATGTAGCCATTTGATATCATTATGAATTCCAAAAATAGATATTGGATTAGGCTTATCAACTGCTCTGCTAATCTGGACATGTTTAAGTTATGATAAGTTGTTGACTGGGCCACAATCGGTAGGGCATTGAGTCCTGCCCTTTGGTGGGTGGGGTCTCAAACATGAAAAGACATCTCAAAGTACAGAGCTGGAGTAGTTTTTGATGTTGGAATTCTGATAGTAAGCCATTCACCTGACAAATCACAGCTGGTCTTGTGGAGAGAGGCAAAGCTTAGAGAGCATCATAGCCTACAGCTGACCTTGTGGAGGAAACACAGGAGGTGAGTGCAGAGAGAAATGCAGCCCTGGGAAGGGAGGAATCCAAGAGGCCTGAACCCTAGCAAATGTTGGCAGCTGTCTTGCTCCAAGACACGGTAACAGACTTTAGTGAAGGAAGAAACTTATGCTTTATGGCCTGGTAAATGTAAGCTTCTACCCCAAATAAATAGCCTTCATAAAGGCCAACAGATTTCTGGTATTTTGCCTCAGCACACCTTTGGCTGACTAATACAGGATATAAAATGTTTTAAAGCACATTATTTGGCAAGTCAATAACAAATAATAATTGCAGACATAGAAAGGAAAGCAAAAGTGTTATAATTTCCCTGGTAAATATTAAAGAATATTAAATAATGCATCTCATCCAAATAAATAGAAAAAAAACAAACATTGTACAAAAATAGTCAGTACAAAACAAAGTATTCAGGATTTCCTCAGTTGCCATTTTGGCCTTTTTTCTGGAGCCACCTTACTCATGCATCTTTGAAGGGCTGCAACTTTCTTATCCTTCAGAAGCGTGAAGATTCCAGGGTTGATTTATGGGATGTTGTTTTGTCCCCATCATAAATAAAGTGCTGCATCACTTCCCCATTTCTTAGATATAAAGTCAACGAACAGGATGTGATGCTCATTTGAAGAGAGACGAGCCATGAATGATAGAAAAAATAAAAAGGAGATATTGTTGAGCTTCCCAAATTGGACTCTTAGATGATTGAAATTGGATCTTTCCTGTTTTATAATGAATTCATTCAATGCTATAAATTTCCCTCTAAGCACTGCTTTTGCTGCACCCCACAAACTATAAAGAAGCATAAGATTTTACTAGCAAAAAGAACCACATAACAAAAGGCATGTGAGTGAAGCTATATCAACTTCCACAACAGTACAGGCTTAAGATGAAGGCAGAGAATGTAAGAAAGTTGGGAAAATATGTTCTCTGACCACAAGCATTATTTCCTCAAAATAACACTTCTATGAATGTAACTTCACTTTTAAGGAATTTGCATCATGCTTATCTAAGCATGAGGGAATCTAGGTAAGGAAAAAAGAATGAAGACAATGAGTTTTGCCAGTTTGCCTACATGGTTGTCCTCCCTTTATTTGTAATGAGCATGAAGTTTTCTTGGAAATTAAACCTGAGATACCTGAGAATTAATCCTTCAGAGACACCAATTTGGATTTCATGAATTTCAGAAAGCTAGAGTCACTTCAAAGAAACATACAGGAGTAAAACTCAATGTATCTAAAGAATATTGGAAATCCTTCAGCCAGGCATTAAATCTCATTGAGCATGAACAATGCATACACTAGTTAGTATTATAATGAACATGGGAATGCTTCCATCTGAAAAAAAAACCTCATAGAATATGAGGGAATTCAAACTTGAAAGAAATCATATGAGTACCCTGAAAGTAGTCTGCTCTTTACAGTCATTTTTTAGTCCTCAGTTTAAAAGCCATACAGGGGAACAATCATAGAACAGTTATACATGTGGGAAAGTTTTCAACCTGACAGAAAACCTCTTTATTCATCAGAAAATTCTTACTGAAGAGAAATCATACATCTATGGTAAAGCTTTAATTCAAATGTTAAATCTCAGATACAAAAGATTTCCTACTGCAATGAAACCCTATGCATGCAAGGCATGTGAAAACGCCTTTAAGTACAATTCATATCTCATAGAACATGAAAAAGCTCATAGTGGACAGAAACAAAATGAATGTAAAGAATGCAGAAAAGCCTTCAGCCAAAAGCAATAGTTCATTAAACATCAGGGCATTCATTTGGGAGAAAAACCCTATATAGACAATAAATGTGGAAAAGCCTTCAAACAGAAGGAAAACCTCATTAACCATCTAAGAATACATACTGGACAGAAACCCTATGAATGTGATAGATGTGAGAAAGCTTTCATTCAGAAATCAAGCCTCATTACACACCAGAGAAGACAAACTGGGTAGAAATCCTATATATGTAAGGAATGCAGGAAAGCCTTCAGTAGTAAATCAAATCTCACTGAAAATGAGAAAATTAATAGTGAGGGAAACCCTATATATATAAGAATGTGGAATAGCCTTCAGCCAGAAGCAGTATCTCATTAAATATTACAACCTTCATACTGGAGGGAAACCCTGTAAATGGAATTAATGTGGAAAAGCCATTTCTCAAATCACATCACTTACTATACCTGTGAGAAATCATACAAGTGATAAACCTTATGAATGTAAAATATGTGGGAAGACATTTTCTCAAAGTTCATCTCTTACTGTGCATGTTAAAAGTCATACAGGTGAGAAACCTTATTGTTGTGAAGATTGTGGAAAAGCTTTAATCAGCTCCCAACTCTTGCTTTATACGCAAGAATCCATACAGGTGAAAAGCCTTATCAGTGAGTTGAATGTGGAAAAGCTTTTAGCCAGAAGTCACAGCACATTAGACATCAGAAAATTCATACACATTAAAATTGCTATGAATACCTAGAATAAAGAATGCCTTCAGCAGATTCATAACACATGAGAAAAAGTCATTGTAAAAATATCATGGATGTGGGAAGGCCAAAAAAAGCCCAGAACCTATATTCAAGAATTTTCATATGGAGAAATTTTAATAAAATGGAAATGTGTCCTACACAAATTCATAGCATGCATTATTATTGTTGGACTTTTAGAAGCCTTCTTATTTAAAGACAGGAACAAATATGGATCTTGCTATACATCTGCTATTAACCATGTCTCTGAGTGGAGGTTCAAACTCGTGCAGTAAAATGAAAGAAAAAGTGGCATAAAAATTAGAAAGGAAAGGATAAAATTACCATGCTTAGGTAATATGATACCTTACACAGAGCTATAATTATTAAAATTATTTGACATTGATGCATTAGTTATATGGAATAGAATATATTGTCAAGAAACATGCCCATAAATTTGTGGGAACTTGGTATATGATAGAACTGACCTCACAGGTCAGGGAGGAAGTGATGGCCTATTCAAAAAATGAATTCAATATATTTGGCTCCCAATATGAGGAAATATTAGAATCCTTCCATACATTATACTTAAAATATGTTCCAAGGGGACCAAACACTAATATACAGAAACCAAAACTCTAATAAAACTTTTAAAAGGAAATATAGGAGAATGCCTTTCTTATGTAAGGAATAAGGAAGCATTTCCTAAAATCACAGTTTGAGAATATACTTTAGAACAACTGACAGATGTACAAGGAACTATATATCATGCGGTCATTGCATGATTTTTTTTTTGAGGTACCAGGGCGGGGGATAGAACCTTTTATGTGGGAAGCCGGCATTCAACCCCTGAGCCACACCAGCTCCCCTGAGTTGGTTTCTTCATTTGCTAGTTTTTGTTTTTAGGAGGCACTGGGGACTGAACCTGGGACATCCCATGTGGGAAGCAGGCACTCAACTGCTTGAGCCACATTTGTTCCCTACAATTTGTAGAAAGGCATGTAGAAAATTAATGTAGCCACTAGTAAAGAAATAAATGAATAAAGGGTATTCGCACAACAGAAAACTGTAGAACAGTTAAGTATGGCAAAACAAATATACAGGCAAGAAATTATCACAAGCATTTGAGTGAAAAAATCAAGACACAGTATGATGCATATACTATGCTACATTTTTGAAAGTTTGAATAAAACAATAACACAGTACTGATTGTGGATTCCTATGTGTATGTAATAAAGAACAAAAAATAGTTTGGAACTTTTTAAATGTAGAAGTCATGCCAGTAGAGATGGTGTTTAAAACCAAGACTCTCCAGCAACCACCAAAAGCAGAATTTGGTATCAAGAGAGAGTTTCATCTCATTACCTTATACTTTACATATAATTCCTTCATTTGCATCCTGCTTAACCTGTGCAGCCAGGGTGGTTGACTGGAAGAGTTCCTGCCTGGCATGTATGAGGTGTCTGGTTTTATTCCCAGTTCATCCTAAGAGAAGGGAATACACCAGGTTATTTTTATCACATCCTTTTTTTTGTCCCAGGTTTGCTTCCTGGTGGCTCCTAAAGACAGGCAGAAACAGAGAGCACACAATAATGGATACACAGCAGACAGGGAGTGGAAACAATGAGGAGGGAGGAATAAATAAATAAGTTTTTAAAAAAATAAGTGCTTTCATATTTTGAGTTTTTAAGACAATAAATTTATTTATTTATTTATTTTACTGGGAGGTCCTGGGGATCGAACCCAGGTCCCTCCACAAGGGACATGGATGCCCCACCATTTGCGCCACATCCGTCCCAGAAATTTAATTTTAATGAATAAATATGACTCTTAAATACACCAACAATTTATTTTTACATTCTCATTTTGAGCAAGTATCACCACTAAATATCAATCTGTCTATATATCTTATATACGTATCAATCACAGTGAAACAAAGACATTTCAGTAAACTGAAATTAATTTAAAATAATCTAAATCATCACTGGGTCATGAGAAATTGTCTAACATGGCAATTTTCTCAATTAAAAACAAGAGAAATTAAGAAGTCTATTCCAAAAAATTTATTGACAAGCTTGCCTCGATTAAAACCAGGAAGTTAAAAAGCACAATAAATTTTGGTTTTGTGAGTAAATAACAGTTAAAATTAAAACAATGTAGTTGTAAATTTTTCAACATTTTTTTCCAACTATACTGGCGCTATAGGTAAAATGAACCATTTAAAAATGAATAAAAGCATTTGTTTAGGGGTCCCACTCCACCCTTTTCCCTTGGGCCTGTCCCCAACTTACCTGACTGGAAGGCTCTAATACTCTGCATCTCAGTGGTGTCCAAGCACTTCACTCTTCTTCAAATCTGTCAGAACTGCCAAAGGCAGGATACTGAATCCTTACAAAACCCTACAGCAAGCCAGGATTTCCAGGCAAACCACTAAATGAACATTACTCTGGTAGAGAAATTTTTGTTACATTGCTGCATGAGAAGTCATAAACCACCCTTCCTATCTAAGAAAACGCTGTCAGAGGAAACAGGACAAAGGCTTCTCTCCCACAGCCCTGAAGAGAAAGCTTCTGACTGACTGGCCCCAGGGCCGCGGCGTCCTCCTCCGCAGTCTCACCATAAACAAGCCACTTTCTCATGGCCCGGCAGCGCCAGGGTCCCGGAGCCAAACCCCAGGCATTTCCGGGGCAGGCATCTTTGCCTGCAGGCCCACTGGGCACAGGGCAGGGCAGAAAGTGCCAGGCTCCCGGCATTCCCCGCTTCCCGCCCTTTGGATGAATCGTGGCGAGTGTGCACCAATTCCTAGTGCAGTGAACCGGCTGGGTGAAACAGCACCACAGGACAGTATCCAGGGAATTGCTAAGGAAGGAAGGACTCACAGAAAGAGCAGGAGCGGGGCACCTCTGCCCACATCTGGCTTCTGAAGCCAAAGGCTCCTATTCCCACCCCCACCCTTCTGTCAATCCCTGGGTGAAGCTCAGGAGGCATCACAATGGGTTTCTCTGTGGTCCAATGTGTTTCCCCTGGAGGCCCCGCCTGCCTGAGTCCTCCCCAATTCCATCCTGCCCATCTTTGCCCCATGCGGATAGCAGATGGCCACAGTGTGTTTCTGAATTAATGCGGTTCAGTTGGGATCACCTGTCCAGAATCACACCAACAGGTGGAAGTGGAAATGACCCAAGTCAGTGGCAGGGCTTAGAGAGCAGCAAGCGTGGCAGAATCCCAACAGGGGACTGCCTAAGAAGGTGTGGTGGGAGGTTGAGGCCCATCCTCCAGCATTTTTACCTTTGGAACCTTCCCCCAAGGAATTGCTGCCAGGTGCTAAATGTGTGTGGTACGGGAGGGGGCCCTTGACAAATTTCCATCTGAGCTCACGGGGCAATGAGCCATGGTGTAGGCAATGAAATAGTGAAAGTAAACTGAAAAAAGCAATATTTCTGACAATTTTGTTTTATGTGTATGGTCCCTAAATTTAGACAGATTTACTGATCAAATATTCTATTGTTGCATCTACTAAGTATTTAAATTTTTAAAAAGAAAATTACATTCGCATTTAACTTAATTTTCATTCTCCTGACATGTTGGATTTTTATGGCAATTGTAAGGAGTAAAATGTTTAGAAATAATTTCCAAAATCATTTTGGTAACTTAAGTATGTAAAGTATATAGAATTATTTTATATTAAGGGAAAAGAAAGTAATTTGTCCTATAATAAATAACTAGTTATTAAAATGAAGAAAATGTGGGACAAAACCTTCACAAGCATAAAGAGTACAGAAGGATTGCAGAAAAGGAATATTTTTTGGTCAAAGTTGGACGACTTGAAAGGTCTATCTACAAAATTTTTAAAGCCTTATCAAAAATTATAACAATGCCAAACTAAAATTTGGACATTGAAGATGCAGAGTAGGGAATGGGAGGGTGCTCTCCTCAAGAAATTGCAGAAGGGAAGCTGCAGGACTGTGGGGACACTTGGAAAGGGCAGCTAGAGAGGGGAAACCCAGTTGACTGGGGGAAAGGGAAGCTTGGGAGATAAGGCACACAAGCCAGCACACAGCCAGCTCAAAGGGAGAGGGAATCCATGGAAGTGATTTACCAGGATGACCAGCATTCAGTCAGCTCCAAGAGTAATGTTGTGAGTGGGGTTGAGAGTGCTGGAATATGATGGTTAGCAGGTTGTGGGGTTGGCCAGGACTATTCATGGAACTGGGGGTGATTGGAGAAATGAACAAGTGAACTCTGGGATTTGTAGGTCTATGGTTGAAACAGCAAGTGTGGGAATATTCTTTTGGCAAATATGGTGGGAGAGAGTCTCTGGTGCAGGGTGTAAGTGATTGGGAGATAGGTGGGAAAGGGTACAGCTGGGGCATAATTTGATAGACTATGAATGTTCTCATGTGGTTATGGGGTGTTATCTCTGTGGGTGGAGACACACACAATAAACAACAAAATATTAACATCCCATCCTGGAGACTCCTGCTACATTCTCAAATAGAGGGGCAAGAATCTCTTGTGTACATACTCAATGTCTAATAGAAGAAGGCACACCAGTTTGCCAAACCCTCAATATTAATGCATATAACTATGGATGTTATTCTTGAAAACATGAAACTTAGTGGTTACCATAGGATCCAAGGGGAGGGAGAGAGGAGAATGGGTGGAATATAGGACATTTTTAGGGCACTCATATTGTTTTGCATGATTTTTCAATGATGAATACAGGCCATTATACTTTTTGTGAAAACCTATAAAATTGTACAATGCAAACTGTAAACCATAACATAAACTATTGAACATGTTTAGAAGCAATGCTTCAATATTTGCTGATCAATTGGAACAAATATACATACTCATGTAAGATGTTATTAATAGGGGAAAATGTGAGGGGGGAAGGAATATAATAGAATCCCCTCTATTTTCAATGTGACTTTTCTGTAACCTAAAGCTTCTTTGAAAATAATTGAAAAAAAGTAATAAGATACAGAAGAAAGTGTAAACATACATAAATGATAACATATCTTATGGGATGAAAGGCATGATGCAAGAAATATTTTTGGCTTCATTTATTAGGAGGTTTTGGATTACAGAAATGTTACAACTATGGAAGTGAGGATCACTGCTGGAAGGTATCAGTGTTGAGGTATGTTTAGAGAAGGAAGCATCTGGGGAATACCTCTATGGAATATAAATGTGTTCATGTGGTCATAGGATGTTATCTCAGTGGGCATAGACTCAAAGAGTAATAAAAAATACTAAGTTCTCATCCTGGGGAGTAATGCTACATTCTCTAATAGAGTGGCAAGAATCTCTACGGTACATGGGCAGTGCCTAGCAAAAGAGGACAGACCAATACACCAGGCCCTTGATATCAATGCTTGTACTACTGAAGCTTATACTTGTAAAATTGAATCTTAGTCTAGTGTGGCAGTTTGAGATTATTTAAAATCCCCCAAAGGTCATATTTGTAAATGAATCTGTTCCTCTGGTCATGATACACTTTTATTATGTTAAATTCAGTTGAGAGGCCTTTGATTAGATCATCTGTTAAAATCACTTTGAGGGCTTTTTTTACCTGACTACATCAGTAAGGTATGACTCAGGTTGAATCCCCACACCCTGCTGGGTATGATATAAACAGACATTCAAGGAGACACATGGGAAGAGAGAGAGCTCTGTCATTTTTGATCTTGAGGTGCTGAGGCGTGATGAGCCATTAACCTGATAGTTTGCAGCTGACCTTGGGAATAGACCAGAGCAGCTCAGACTGATACTGAAATCCTGGAAAGAAATGAGCCCTATGCCAGGAGAGAGAGAACTGGAAGCCCAGAGGGGAAGGAGGGACCAGGCAGAGGTCAGCAAGCATCTTGTTTCACCACATGGCAAATGACTTGATTTGGACTTTTTATGGTATTGTAACTGTATGTTTTACCCCAAATAAATACCCTTTATAACAGCCAAAAGATTTCTGTTACTTTGCATCAGCACTCCTTTGGAAGACTAATATCCCCAGTAATATATATTGCCTTAGAGTTTTCTCCTTAAAACCAACTTGATACTCAATTATGGCCTCTCTCTAAACCAAACTCAACATATGAACTCACTGCTTTCCCCACAGTGTGGGACATGACTTCCAAAGATAGGACTCCCTGCCACCACAAAGAGGGATTATTAACAAGCAGCAACTAGCAATGCATTTGGGAAAAGACCTTGATGAAAAGGGGCAAATATTAAATACAAACAAAGTTTTATGGCTAATAGATTTCAAAGTGAGTCAGGAAGTCATTCCAGAAGTTATGCTTATGCATGGCTCAGCAGGATTTCACTGACTGCTAGAGGAAATGATGCAAGGGTGCTCCCAAGGGCTCTAGTGATATCTGGACACATTAGGCAGGGGAGGCAACCCAGGAAATCATTACCCTATTGATGGGCCTTAACTTGGAATTAAACTATCTCCCCAATACAATAGAGTTAGACTCATTTTTAATTTCCCAAAACATGGTTCTTCTGCCCCTTTTATTTGAACCTATAATTAGCATTATAGCCATTAAATATATGTCCCAGAAACTTACATCTTCTGGCTGTTCATATGCCAGTTGAGCCCTGAATCTCATCAGAGTTGCAGCCAACACCAACTCTTCAGTTCATCCGACTCACCCAAGACACCAAAAATTGGTGATGATGGATAATACCCCTCCCAAAATAACAGAGAGTATCTACAACTGCAAGCAACACAGTCCAGTCATCAACCCATGGGATCTAATCTCCCTCTCAATCTGAAACAGAGTGGGCATCACTATTCCAAAGTCTTCAAGATTGAGGAATGAACAGACATAAAGTGAGAATGCAACTATGGATCAAAACAGAGTTATTATTTTAGTAATGGAAGAAGTTGTAATATTGATATAAAAATTGTGGTCCCCAGAGGTTCTGAGGGGAGGAAGAGGAAGTAAAGGTGTAACATGGGGTATTTTGGGGACACTGGAATTGTTCTGCATGATATTGCAAAGATGGATACAGGCCACTATATATTTTGTAAAAACCTTTAAAATTGTACAGTACAAAGTGTAAACCATAATGTAAACTATAGACCATGGTTAGTAGCAATACTTAAATATTTGTTCATCAATTGTAGCAAATGTATCACACTAAAGATGTTATAAATAGAGAAATGTGAGAGATGGAGAGTATGGGGTATATGGCAAACCCCTATATTTTCAATGTAATATAACTTTTCTGTAATCTAAAATTTCTTTAAAAATAAAGAAAAAAACTAAAATTTGCTTCTCTCTCTGTTGAGTGCCAATGTTTCTTAAATAATTAGTCCATTTTTAGTAAAAGGATCTAAAGTGTTTTTCTCCAGAATAATCAATGTAAAAATATTTAAAAGCCTGTGTTTTACCAAAACAACTTCTTGTACTTTATTAAATAAAACAAAATGCATCACTATTTTTTATTGCCCTTTCCCCCCTCCCTTCCCCCTGCTGTTTTTGCTGTCCGTGTCCATTCTTTGTGTGATCTTCTGGGTCTGTTTCTTTTTCTGTCTTTTCTTCTCATATTTCTCCTCTAGGATTCATTGGGATTCCATCCTGGGGAACTCCAATGTGGGAGAGAGATACCCCTCACTTGTGCCACCTCAAATCCTGGTTTCTGTCATGTCTCAGCTTGAGTCTCCCCCATGTCTCTTTCTGTTGCATCATCATCTTGCTGCATTGCTCCCAACATGGGCCTGTCTCAAGGCACAGGGCTGGCACGGCCTTTACAGGAGGCCAAGGGGATCAAACCCAGGTCCTCCCATATGGTAGATGGAAGCCCAATCGCTTGAGCCACATCTGCATTTCTGTGTCACTTTTAAAAGAACATAATATTCAAACCTAAAAACTTTAACATTTTGTTTTCTCAAAATCAAACCATAAAGAATAGTGTTAGGCCCCAAAGCTGGTCCTTTGAAGATAACCAGAAGAATAAGCCTTAACATGAGAGTTACACAGAATTTACATTTGTTATGACTGCAGGCAGGAGCCAAAGTTGGTCTAAAGCTACTCAGACCTGACTCCCTGTGCTGCAGTTTCACTCTGGCTTAAATACCTAAGTTATTACTTAGCATTTGCTTTGATTATGCATTAGCTTTTATGCATATGGATGAACATACAAAGCTAGTTAGATAATTGTATGATTAGTTTGTTCAGGAAATCACACATGACATACTTTGCATGACCAAAAAAGGGGCAGATAACTCCACTCCTGGGTAGGAATTTTACTATGTTAATTAGCAAGTTGACATGACAGCAAGGGGCTTCTTCTGTGCAGGTCCAGCCAACTACTTGAAGCTTCTTTTCATTCTTCATTGCTTCAACAAGATATTCTCAAACACCAAAAGCAGAATTTGGCACCAAGAGAGGTTTTCATTTCATTTCCTTATAATTTACATATAATTCACTCCTTTGTATGCTAGCAACAGGGAGAGAAAAAAGTTATTTTCAGGTATTTAGTCATCTTATATCCATCAATATATTTTTATTTCAAATGATTGCAAATGATTTGTTCTTTTCACCTTGAAAAAAGTGAAGTGATAAAAGTAAAGTTCATTTGATGTAAATTGCATAGAAAATGTTTAAAGAGTTGTTAAAATTAAAAAGAGATTTTCTAAAATTATGGCAATTAAATTTGTATGGGTAAAATGTTCATATAAATATATAAAGGCTGTATAAACTTTCATTGTCAAATTTATAAAATTTGACAATATTTTCTGCATATTAGACATTAATAGAACATTATTAGTCATGGTTTTAAGTATTTTAAAAATCTGTCATAAACACAACCAACTTTCCTTATCAGTTACATTGTTTTGTTCTGAAGCCTCTCTAAAACTACATATATGTACTCTAGGGATTCTTGACACTTCAATAACACTTGTACCAAGGATATAAAGGCAGTGGTCACCAGAGCTGCTGAGAGGAAGGAGAGGGAAGAATAAGTGCAACATGGGGCATTTTTGGGACATTGGAATTGTCCTGAATGACAATGCAATGATGGGTATTGGCATTATACATATTGTAAAAAAACTAGAAAAATGCATGGTGCAAAGTATAAACTATAATGTAAACTATGGACCATGGTTAATAGCAATACTTCAATATGTGTTCATAAATTTTGACAAATGTACCACTCTAAGGAAAGATGTTACTAATGGAGAGAACTGTGGGAGGAGGAGGGTGTGGGGTATATGGGAATCCCCCTAAATTTTTGATGCATGTTTTATATAATCTAAACCTTCTTTAAAAATAAAGTAAAATTAAAAGTTACATACAGTCAGCTACAGAACAAAGAAAAAAAATGGAACTTTAAAAGGAAATCAAGACAAGTTTGTAAATTATATTCTGCCTGTTAACCCCATTTGTCAAAATAAAACCCCATGACCCTGGTCAGTGCTTACAGGTATCCCCTGCTGTGTTAACAGATGGGGAAAATCCCCCACCCCCATCCCTAATACAACAGGATGTACATATCTCAAAAAAAACCTTGGAATAGCCAAGATTATCAAATGTCCTGTTTGACATTTCAACATATCCATCTTCCCCTCCCCAAGACCTCCTCCCAAAAGGACAAAAGTTAATAATCTTCTACCCTATATATGTGTGCCACATCTATGCACCCCTTCTGTAAACCCACCAAGTTACACCAGCTCAAATGAGGCAATCCCAAACATGGACAGGCAGGCTGAAATCTCATTTCAGACCCCTACATTGCTGGTGATATAACAAAATTCTCTGCTTGAATTTTCTTCTGTCTCTGAGCCTCTTTGGACCAGGACTAAAAAACCCTATTAAAAATATAAAGGAGAAACAAATAAACTAAGATTTCTGCTATGGTCTATTGTTAATAATCTCAATATAAGTTAGTTTTCTTATATATTATTTCTAAAATAGCTGTATCTTTAAAATGCTCACAAGGAAATTAGGGCCTAAATTGTAAGCTCTTGCCACAGTCACATTTGTTTTTAAAGTTTAATTGTTGTTCCTAAGTTTTAAAGTGCTTTACTTTTTCTGTTTATCCTGGTAAATCCCTAGAACCTTAAATATCTGTGTGACACCTAAAACTCAGAGTTAAAGTTCTCCAGCTGTGGAAATACCAAAGAAGTGGCAATAATTTTAAAAAGAGAACTCTCACTGACCACTCTCATCTCAAAGTTATTCTTAGCTTCCCACAACCCACCACCAAAGAACAGGTAGGTGCATTACTTAGGCTTCCTGGATATTGCCTTTGTGGGGCCCCTCCTTTTCTTCCATTGCCTGACCCTTTATGATCTCCTCAAACACTCCCAACCTGATGCTTTCTCACTCTCTAGCCCCACCCTTTCAGCATCCCAGACTGGGCACCAGGGCTGTAAAAATCCCATCCCTTCGGGGTTCCTTCCAGCTGTTTGAGAATGAGGAAGGAGGAAATGCATATGGGACCGTTTTCACCCCATTGGCTAATACAGACACACTCTGGATGGGATCACTCAGGGACTCCCCTCCTGCCCACTTGTGGTCATGGCCCCTGTGGCTTTAGCTCACGCCCTGTCTGAGTGTTTGGCTCAGCTCTCAAAATTGTGCCTCAGACCATGGAGACTCTGTTAAACAACCGTGATGCCCAGAATTTCTCTCAAGTGTCCTGGCACACAAAGAATCTTCCCTGTTAAGTGACCCTAATATTTCAATAGAGCATGTTAGGACTCTCAACTTTCCTTCCCCAGCTCACCTGACAAATATGAACCTGAGCCCATAACTGCATCAGCCTTCTCAACTCAGTTCT
>JAQZBX010050247.1:0-19713 GCA_029593785.1 Cabassous unicinctus | reverse complement strand
CTTTCTTTCTCTCTTTCTTTTTCTTTCTCAATTTCATTTATTTCATTGTTCGTTCTTTCTTTCTGCTTGCTTTGGGATTGTTTTGTTGTTCTTTTTCTAGTTTCTCCAGTTGTTCAATTAGATTTTTGATTTTAGCTCTTTCTTTTTTAACATAGACATTTAGGGCTATAAAGTTCCCTCTCAGCACTGCCTTCACTGTATCCCATAAATTTTGGTAAGCTGTATTCTCCTTGTCATTTGTTTTGAGATATCTACTAATTTCTCTTACAATTTCTTCTTTGACCCACACTGATTGTTTAGGAGTTTGTTGTTAAGTCTCCATATATTTACAAAATTTCCCCATTCCCAGCTATTATTGATTTCCAGCTTCATTCCATTATGAACAGAAAAGGTGCTTTGTGTAATTTCAATCTTATTAAATTTATTGAGAGCTGTGTTGTGGCCCAACATGTGGTCTATCCTGGAGAAAGATCCATGAGCACTTGAGAAGAATGCATAACCTGCTGATTTAGGGTGCAATGTTCTGCATATGTCTGTCAAGTCCAGCTCATTTATCATTTTGTTCAAGTTCTCTGGCTCCTTGTTGATCTTCTGTCTAGTTGTTCTATTTACTGATGTAAGTGGCCTCTTGAAGTCTCCAGCTATTATTGTAGAGATGTCTATTTCTCCTTTCCGTTTTTCCAGAGTTTGTTTCATGTATTTTGGGGCATCCTGGTTAGGTGCATAGATATTTATGACTGTTACTCCTTCCTGGTGGATTGTCCCTTTTATTAATATATAATGGCCTTTTGCATCTCTTATAACTTTTTGCATTTAAAGTCTGCTTTGTCTGACACCAGTATAGCTACCCCTGCTCTCTTTTGGTTACTCTTTGCGTGAATTATCTTTTGCAACCATTCACTTTCAGTCTATTTGCATCCTTAGGTCTAAGGTGAATCTCTTGCAGACAGCATATGGATGGCTCATGTTTTCTTATCCACTCTGTCAGCTTATGGTTTTTATTGGGGAGCCTAATCCATTAACATTTAATGTTATTACCATAAAGGCATTACTTACTTCAACCATTTTATCCTTTGGCTTCCATTTGTCATATCTTATTTTTGTCCATCTTTTTACCTTTTTGGTTATCTTTTCTGATAGTCTTTACTTCTACACTCTCCTCCAAGTTGCTGTTTCTTCTTTCTTTTCTGGCTGCAGAACTCCCTTTAGTGTTTCCTGCAGAGCTGGATTCTTGTTTACAAACTCTCTTAGTTTCTGTTTATCTGTGAATATTTTAAGCTCACTGTCATGTTTGAAGGACAGTTTTGCTGGGTAAGGAATCTTGGCTGGCTGTTTTTCTCTTTCAGTACCTTAATTATATCATACCACTGCCTTCTCACCTCCATTGTTTCTGAAAAGAAATCCACAGTAAGCATAATGGACATCCCTTGTATGCTATGCTTTTCTTTTCCCTTGCTGCTTTTAGAATTTTTGCTTTATTTTTGGCATTTGGCACTCTGAATATTATGTATCTTGGGGTAGGTCTATTTGGATTTATTCTTATTGGAGTATGCTGTGCTTCCTGGTCATGTATATTCATGTCTTACATGAGAGTTGGGAAATTTTCAACGGTTATTTCCTCAAATACTTTTTCTGCCCTTTTCCCTTCTTGTCTCCTTCTGAAAATCCCAGAACACATATGTTGGTGTGCTTTGTGTTATCATTCAACTCCCTGAGCCCCTGCTGAATTTTTTGCATTCTTTTCTCTCTCTTCAGTTTCAGTTGTTCTTTCTTCTTCATTGCTGATTCTTTCTTCCATGATTTAAAATCTGCTGTTGTGTGCCTCTCTTGTATTTTTCATCTTACTTTTCTGTCTTTCATTCCCATGAGCTCTGTTATTTTTCTATCCAAGATTGGAAATTTTTCTTTGTGGTCACCCACTGTCTTCTTAATGTCTTTTATTTCCTTAACCATGTTTTCCTTCAATTTCATGATTTTATTTAGGAAATTTGTGTGAACCTCATTGATTAGCTGTTTCAAGTCCTATGTCTCATCTAGAACTTTGCTTTGTTCCTTTTCTTGAGTCATATCTTCCTTTTTCTTAGCACGACTTATAATTTTTTTACTGATGTCTAGGCATCTGATTCCGATTCTGAGTTTAGTTTGATATTCAGTTTCTCTCTCCTGCCTAGGGATTTATTTTCAAGTAGCTGTGTGCTACTGCTGTTCTTTCTCTCTTGGTTCAACTTGTACTAGATATTTAGTATTGCCCCTGTTTAACTGCTCAAACCAGGGCTAAAGCTCCAGTAATGGGATTCAGGTCTGTTTCCAAGGGCCTTGAAGAGGAGTGCAGTAAAGGCAACTGCTTGCCTCTTGTTTTTATTATTTTTCCCTTTTCATGCACTTTTCTTTTCTGGCCAGCAGATGGCACTCTTTGGCAGACTCTCAGCTCAGACCCCATATGCTAGGGGGAAATGCCTTCAGTGTAACTCTGATAGAGGAAGGTGCAGATGCAATGTCCTCAGGGCAGGCCAAGCTTCATAATCACACTTTCTCAGAAGCTAATCTTCTTGCTTGGCATCTGCACCCTCCCTCTGCCTCTTCAGCAACCAGTCTAGGGCAGTAGGGAGGGTGTTTGAGACAGCAAATTATCTTTATTTTATTTTTGTATTTTGTTTTTGGCAAATTATCTTTAGATCCCTGCTGGCTCTCAGTGCAAACAATGTCATGGCCCTACCCTGCCTGGAACTGTGGGACCCCTCCAATGCAGCAGACCAAGTTTGCTGGTCAAAATCTGAATTTACTGTAGGTTGCATCCCTCCCTTTCCCTTTTCTTGAGGAAGAGACCCCTGTCGCCCCCTCAGTCTGCAGCCACTGCATTCCACAGCTGCTGCAGTCTGAAGACTGTTGTTTGCTCTGAAGGAGGGGGATGCATGCCCACTGCTGCTTCTGCAGCTCTACTCACAGGATTTTTCAGCCAGCTGAGACTCCTTCCTTTCGCCCTTCTCTTTTCTGGGTGGTGTCTTGCCTTCCCCTGGTGTCCTAAGCCTCAGAGCTTAGCTTAGGACAGTCTCTGCCTGTCCTCTAGCTATTTTTATTGGGAGAGAAGTGATTCCTCTGTCTTTCTAATCCTCCATCTTCCTGGAAGTCCTTTGCACAGTCTCCTCTTGACCACTCCTGTGGTCATCCACGAATTCTTCCTCGGAACCCTTTTCCTTCCCCAAATTCTCATTGCCCTCAAGGTTACCTGCTTATTCACCCAGAGAACATTTGTCTCTCCTGCCTTACTGGCTTTCTCTGGAATGCATGTCTTCCAGTTGGTTGCTAGCTTTGTGCAATGCAATCTTCTTGCATCTTCTGTATCCCCACCCACCTCTTGTGCCTTGGACTATAAGAGTGTTGGATAAGTGTTAGGGGACTGTTTGCGAAAGAAACACCCACACCATCCTCCCTTGTGCAAATCCCAATGTGAGAGACTGGGAAACTCAGAACTTGCCTTCCTAGGATGATCCCATGCTGATGCCTGTGGATTGATTTGGTTTTGTTCATCTCCAGAAAGGGGGCCACCCAGCCATTCCCCCACCTTCTGGCCCAGACCCTGAACTATGCCCCCATGTCCCCTGTTCCTAACAAAGGCTTTCTCAGTGGAAAGGGCTTAGACACACAATACTTGCCAACAAAAGCAACCATTGTAGGCCCTGGGAATGGGGTGGGGGTAGACAGCCAGGGTGAGGTTTTGCTCTCTGCTTGCCAATGCCTGGCTGGGAAGGCCCCAGCCCACAGCTCATGAGTCAGGCTGCTGGGGTCCTGGTGTAATCGGTCCCTCTTGACTTGCTTTGTCAGAGGCAGGAAGGGGGAGGAGTGGGGTCAGGGAGACTCTGGCCCCTGAGATTTCTAGGCAAGTTTATCTGGGATGGCCCTGCAACAGGGAGAGAATTGCCAGTCTTTGTGCTGTGGCTTTTCCCTTCTGTCCCCCTAGAGTGTCCCACTTTTCTACTGGGTAACCAAGACCATGAGACTGTTTAGTGGGCTCAAGGAGGCCAGAACCAAAACAGCTGCAGCCTGCCTGCTAATCCCACACCCTCTCCTCCAAGCTCCTACCGACACACACATACATATCCTTACATTCAGGCTCCATCAACGCTCACACAACAAAACCCAGCCTGGCTCTTGACTTCACCAGTCTTACAGGACCGGAAAGAGGAGAGAGACAGACTCTATTCTTCCCAAGCTTAATACACATAATTTTGGTGGTGCCATTTCCAAATGCTCTGGTGTTACTTGAAATATAATAAACTGCATTTCCAGGGGACTTGAGAGTTCACATAGCAATCCCTCTGAGCCTCATGATTTCACCTTTGACAGATAGGAGCTGAAGCTCAGAGAGGTAAATGATGTGCTCTTGGCCACATAGCCTGTACTGGTAAAAGTTCAGGCTAGAGGAGCTTCCCGACTCCTGATCCTGTCTTTCTCTGCTGCTCAGCACTAGCCCCGAGTGCTGGTCCCAGCACTGCTGCTAAGGAGTTGTGTGACCTGGGACACACCACTGAAGCTCTCTGAAGTGGCTTCATAAGCACACTGGCCCTCCACAACCTCAGCCTCATCTCATTCATTCAACAAGCTCTGCCCCTCAGGATGGCCCGAGCCAGGTCCTGGGGCCGTAATGATGAAGCATTGACTTCTCTGCCCGCACAGGTCTGGAGCACAGCAAGGGCGTAGGACTGGAAGCGCTCAGGTGAGAAGAGAATAGGAACACATATCTCCGGGGGCTGGGGGGCGGGCAGGAATTCCCAGAGAGGTCTGGGCAGAGAATTTAGATTCACAAGGCTGCCTCCCTTTAAGAAAGCCCAGAACAAAATGCCTGAACTCAAAGACAGAAGGAATAGAGAGTCTTTATGCAACTTACACAACGATTCTTTATTTCACAATTCTTAGGGAGAAAAAAACAACAACTCCTTCCTCCAATTCCTACCTCTGGATTATTTGGAATATACTTGCAGATTGTTAGGAACACGTTTAGAGAGTAAAGCAGCTTTCTGCAAGGCTCTTTACCCTGACTGCTGAAACGGTTCTGGTAATATTGTGATGTGGCATTCTATCTTCTCAGCAACACTCTCATCTCACTACGTCTCAGTTCTTCCCACCAAGATCCGATTGTGGCAGGTGCCTCTGGTGCCAGGGGTGAAAGTGGACAGCAATTATTATTTATTGCCTACTATGTGCTATATACAATACCCATTTTACAGTTGAGGAAACTGAGGCCCCAGGCTAGGATTTCAATCGGACTGACAGTAAAAACCAGGGCTTTCAGCTCACCTTCCTCACCCCTGCTCTTGCCTAGGACACTCGGAGTCAGGGAGGTCTAGTTTTCAAAATGGGTAGACCCAAGATCCAAGGGTGGAGACCATCATGAGAGAAAAAGGGATATACCTGCCCCCTCGGAAGACTCACGGTCTCCCTCCACCCCAAATGCGATGGCATCCCTTCCACGCCCTGGCTCAGGAACCGAGAGACAGAGCGTGCCCTGCGGCCAAGCGGGAGGGGCGGGGGGCAGGGCCGTGGACCGAGAATTCGGGCGGTCACCCCAGCGGAGCCCAGGCGTCTGAGAGGACGCTCGCCCCGTGCGCCTGGAGCCCCTGCCCCGAGCTCCGCGTGGCACTTCCGATCCCGGGCCGGGCCACAAGCCGCGGCTCTCCCCAACCCCAGCCCCGCCCCCGGGCGCGAGGCGCCCCCCGCTCCGACCGGCTCCCGGCCCCGCCCCGCCCCGCCCCGCCCGGTGTGCCCACCCCCGGTCCGCCCCGCTGCCCCTCGCCCGGCTCTAGCGCGCCCCGGAGCGTCACGGCGCGGGCGGGCGGAGCGGCGGGCAGTTGGCACCCGGGCGCTGGCGCGTCGGCGGCTCGGCTCTCCCGCCGGCAGCCTCGGGCGCCGGGAGCCGGCGGTGCAGGCGGCGGCGCCGCGCGTGGAGCCGGCAGCGGGCGGGCAGGAGGCTGCGAGAAGGGGAGGCGGCGGTGCTGGAGGCCGAGGTCTCTCCGGCAGCCTCGGGCGCGCCCGAGCCTCCGCCCGCAGTCCGGGGCTCGGGGGCCCTCCCGGGCCGCGTCCCCGCGCGGCCACATGGCTCTGCTCCGCGCGCTGCTCTCCTGCCTGCTTCCCCTGCACTGCACGCTCTGCGCAGCCACCGCCGCGGGCAGCCGGACCCCAGGTGCGTGCGTGCGGGCGCGCAGGGGCGCGGGGGATCCACAGTGTGCGCGAGTTAGGGTGCTCCCGCGTGCCGGAGAGAGCGGGGAGGACTGGAGCAGAGGGAGCTGAGCTCACCTGGGGCTGAGCTCCCTTTTCTCCCCGTGTGCCACCTGGGAGAGACCCCAGGAGAGGATTTGGGAAGCAGGCCCAGTGTCCTGCAACACGGAGTCTCTTCTTAGGGGCTGTGTATCTGTCTCGGTATGTTTTTCTCTCATCTCTCTCGCCGCCTGTCTTTCTCTTCTGAATGTGTGTGTCTTTCTCAGTGTTCAACTGTGTGTGTGCACGTGCACCTATGTGGGCTGTCTTTTAGAGAGTCAGGCTGGCAGGTGATTGCCCCCACCTCAGCAAACACAGGGCTCGCGCCTTGCGCAGGAGCACGTTCACCCAGCCCACCCCGGCACCCGCCCACTGTGCAGACAGCCTCTCACACAGGCCGGACACACTCCAAACGGCACCCTCACTTTGCACAGGGAATGCTCCCCCGCCCACAGTGGCTCTGAGTAAGGGTGGGCAGGGGGCTCCTGTGGTTTCCAGGCAGGCTGCCTGCTTGTCTGTGAGCTATTCCTGCATCCAAGTGGAATCCCTCCTGCAGCAGTCTTGGGGGTCTTCTGCTGTAATGGGGAAAACCAGAGGAGGGGTGGCATGCCTCCACCTGTACCCCAGAACTGCCTTGGGCAGAGGGCATTTTCAGGACACATCATTTCTGGGGCTTGTCAGTGCTGTGAATGGGGGGTGGGAGGTGGTGAGCGGTAGAGCCTTGTGGAAATGAAAATTCCTTTGAACTTGTATCCATGACTCACCAGGCCTGGAAGCCAGGGAGCTGTCATTCTTGCCTGGGAGTGAGGACCGGGCACTGGCCCACAGCCTGGACCCTGGGGCTGTGACCGCACACTTAATTCAACCCCAGTGGGCAGGTCACCCTGTGCATCTCCTTTTAGTTTTGAAGATCTATATTTACCCAGCTTGGGGATGGACCCTGTAGAAATCTCAGCAGCCACTGCGCTTCTTAAAAAAGTTTTCTTTCTCAACTTAGAAAAATATAGAATGTGTATTCCCTCCCTCCCCTCTGCAGCAACTCCTGCCTTGACACATGCCCACCATCCCTTGGGTTTCTAGGTGTGTTTGTTTTGTCAGCTGCATTCTTGGGAGCTTGGTGAGGAGGGCCCTGCCCCAGGCTGGGCTGGTGACTTCAGACGCTGGGGAGGTTTGGGCAGAGCTGGCCCTCCCTCTCTTTGCCCTGGGGGCTTTCGGGGAATTTCACTTCATTCCTAGGCAGTGCCCAAGGTTGGAACGCTTGTTGTCAGAGTCACAGGGCTCTGTTTGGCATCTATTTTTTCTTCCGCCAAGTTGAGGGTTAGAGGGAGCAATTTATGCCCACAAAGTACTTGACCACCATCCATCCCAGGTTAGAGACCTGGAAATGGATGGCAGATGAAAATGTCCACCCCAGGTGACACTCAGGGAAGTGCACGAAGCAGCTTGCTCGGTCCCTTGCCCCTGGGGGATGTCAGGCTGCCCTTTACTTCTGCACGGACTGCATTGAAGTAACTCTTTGTTTACTTTAACAGAGCTGCGCCTCTCCGGGAAGCTCCGGGACTTTGTGGTGACAGTTCCCTGCAGCACAGATTTTCAGGGACGCTTCCTCTCCCATGTGGTGTCTGGCCCGGCAGCAGCCTCCACAGGGAGTGAGGCAGTGGGCAGGCCACCCACCCCACCATCACGCTCCAGTCCCCGCCGGGTGGTTCGCAGCCCCCCGCGCCCCGAAGGAGGGACCCCGCAGCCTGGGAGGGTGCGACACGACTCCCTCTACTTCAATGTGACCGTCTTTGGGAAGGAACTACACTTGCGCCTACGGCCTAACCGCCGGCTGGTGGTGCCGGGAGCCTCCGTGGAGTGGCAGGAGGATTTTCGGGAACTGTTCCGGCAGCCCTTGCAGCAGGAGTGTGTCTACACCGGGAGTGTCACAGGCATGCCGTGGGCAGCTGTCGCCATCAGCAACTGCGATGGATTGGTAAGGGGTGAGCCTCTCATCCAGCCCCATCCCCGGTCTCTCCCCCTTCCCGCCCCACCCCTCCAGTCCTCGCTGAGCTCGACAGGTTTTGCTCCTGGCTCCCCTGTGTTTGGGATTCCTGTGGCTATGTCGTATGGACTGGGCCAAGGCAGGGGCTGCGCTGCCTTCCAGAGTGCCGCGTGCTCCCTGCTGGCTACCAGGCTCTCCCCGGGGCTGAAGTGAGTTAGGATGGTTGCTTTGTCTTGTTTGTCCCCTCATCCACGGGACCCACCCTGACCACAGCTTACCTGGCTGGGATCGCCGGGGTTAGGGAGGTGGGTTCTGGAGGCCGGCTGTGGCACTCACTAGCCGTGAGGACTTGGACGGAGCCCTTAGCCCCTCTGAGGTTCTTTCCCTTATTCCCTTATGGGTCAATTGGGGGTTCCTCCCGCATGTATTTTCCACATGTCCTGCACACCCAGCACTGTTCTGGGTGCTGGGTGATGTGGTCATGCACAAAGCAGGCACGGCCCCTGCCCTCCTGGTGCTACCACCACCGGCCTCACCGGCGGGTGTCAGGTGGTTGGCTCCTGCCCAGCACAGGGTCAAGGCCCTGCTGGCATTAGCTGCTGTCATTATTTTTACCACGACTTCCTTCTGCTTCTCCCACACTCCTCTGGTTCCAAGGCCAGCCTGCTCTTTCCCAGCTGCTCTGCATGTTCCCTTTCTTTGAACCCTCTCCCTCCTCCCCGGGGCTGGGAATGCCCCCTGTCTAGCTGACTCCATATTGCAAACCCGAAAGCCGTGGGATGGCTTCTCTCTCTCTCAGTCTCTATCCCCGCCGGGTCATCTTTGCTGCTCTGTCCTCGGCACGTCAGGGCGGCTCTTTTCACGGTCTCTGCTTTGCCAGCAACATCAAGTGTGAGCTGAGGTGTCCCAAGAAAGGGCCCCCTTGCCCTCTGCCATTTGGCTTTAAGGGAGGATGAGTCAGATGGGGGAGGGATGTAATGGGGCTTCCCTCCTCACTAGCTGGGCTGGGAGGACTGCTTGCCATCGTCCCATCCTCAGGAGCTGGCTTCCTGCTGACGTTATAGCTGCCTCTGTCTAGGCCAGTGCTTTTCAATCTTTTATTGCATTAGCCTTTTTAGACATTGTTTTCCTAATTGTCCCCCGCATGACAATTTAAAATCACAGATACACTGAATATCTGTTTATAGACACACACACACACACACACACACATATATGCAGTCTTTCTATCTATATCTGTGGTTTGTATCTAAAAACAATATTTTTGCCCTTCCCCCAACCGGTTTTTATCTCCTTGGGGGTGCTGTTACCCCATGGAGAAGGTGTGGTCTGGGTTGGTTCCCAACACTGAGCAGGTGCTGGAACCACCTGAGCACCTGGTCAGAGGTGCAGAATCTGAGTCTCTGAAGGGAGAGACCCAGGAACCACATCTCTACCAAGCTCTTCAGGTGAGCCTGATGCAGGGGTTCCCTGGAGCAGACTTGGAGAAACACAGCTTGTGAGGTCAGTTGGAGAAGTTCAAGACCTTGCCTTGATTCCAGCATGAGCTGGGGAAGGCAGCCCTCAGTCAGCCATTTGGCTCGAGCTGTGCTGTGGCCACGGGTTCTGGTTGAAAAATCCAAAGTGATGTAAGGAATCTCCCAGGATGTGGTGTCCATGCGGATAGAGAGACTGAAAGCGGCCGAACTAAATGGCGGATTCCTTCTAAAGTCATCAAGCAGGTAGATCGCAAGCTCTTCAGCCCCAGGGCTCCTTGAAGACCGTCTTGGTGTGAGGCAGACGGGAGGTGCTCTGTAATCAGTGCACCCTGGGCACTGAAACCAAGGCGTTGAGTGCAAAATCATCACCTTGTGGGTGGAACTGGCCACCCCTCTGTGCCCTGCACACCTCCCTTGTCACTGAACCCGCCCAGCAGCCCTTTGACAAGGGGTCACTGACTGTGCTATCAAGGACCCTGTCCCTGCACCCCGAGAGGTGTGATCCCGGGGACACGTGGTGCCTGTGCATGATGACAAGCATGCTGTGCTTGGGGGCGACTGTGGCGGTCACTGGGGGTATGGGCCCGGGCACTGCTCAGCCCGTGCTGCTGACTCTGCTGGCCTCATCAGCGGTAACTTCGGCATGGCACACTCCAAGTCAAACTTAAAATTTAAAAAAATTTTCTATTTATTAGAGCAGTTGTAAGTTTACAGAAAAATCACGCAAAAAATAGAGATCCCATATATCCTCCCCGCCTCTGAGCTTTCCCTGTTATTAACACTTTGCATTACTGCACTACCTTTGTTACATTTGATGAAACAATATTGTTGTAATTTTACTAATAACTATATAGTTACATCAGCATTCACTCTTTATGTTGTACAGTTCTATGGGTTATTTTATTTTATTTTTTATTCTGGTAACATATGGAACCTAAAATTTCCCATTTTAACACTTTCAAGTATACAATCCAGTATGTTAATTACATTCACAGTGTTGCGCCACCATCACTACCATCCATTACCAAAACTTCTCCATCACCCTAAACAGAAACTGGACCAATGAAACTTTAATTCCCGCTTTCCTACCCCAACCCTGGCCCCTGGTAACCTGTATTTTAATTTCAGACTCTAGGAATTTGCTTATTGTAATGATTTCGTATCAGTGAGATTATAGACTATTTATCCTTTTGTGTCTGGCTTATTTTACTCACCTTGATGTCTATGAAGCTCATCCATGTTGTCACATGAATTAGAACATCATCATTCCTTTTTACGGCTGAATAGGATTCCATTGCATATATATATGCCGTGTTTTGTCTATCCGTTTCTCTATTGATGAGCACTGGGGTTGCACCCACCTTTTGGCAATTGTGAGTAATGGCCCTCAGAATGTTGGAATGTAAATTTCTGTCCAAGTCCCTGTTTTCAGTTCTTTCGGCTATGCCCAGCAGTGGGATGGCTGGGCCGTATGGTGGAGGCCTTACCCTTCTCGTTTGTCCAGAGAGGGGCTGCGCTTGATGCTCCCTGGCGGATGGGAATTAATTCTGCATGACATCTGCAGGGGCTGCGTCAGGTCTCAGTGGTTGTCTGCGATGGGCTTCTGGAGCTCTCTTCTGCAGCGAGGTCCATGCAGCCCGTGTGGAACTAAGGTTCCAGGGAATGGCTCTCCTAGTTTTCTCCTGTCCTTGGTGAGGGGCAGAGATAGACCTCACTTGTGTGGGCCTCAGGCTTGGCGCCTGCTTAGGCACCAGGTCACTGAGTGTGCCCTCGGCTGCCTCCTGATGCCAGCCCCTGATGTCCAGCTCCCACAGGCCTCCCTCTCCAGGCCCCGCACCCGGCCCGCGGGCTCTTCTCCCCGACTCTGCCTGTCACCCTCCAGCCCTGAGGCCTTCTCATTGTGGGTTTCCTGACTTCCAGCCCACTCCAGAAAACTGGACTGTGTCGCGTGAGAGCCAGGGGCTGTTTCACAATGACCCAGCTGAGCTCACTTTTGGGCTCAAAGCCATGGTGTAGCCTTTCGGATGATGAGATTAACTCCGCATCTTTATGTGGTCTCTGGGTTTTAACCCCCTCTCCTCTAACATCTCAGATGCCAAAGGCAGTCATTTCAGAAAGATATGAACTGAGCACTGGCCATGGACAAGGTGCAGAGGGAGGTCATAAGACAATGAGAGTAACACAGGAAATGACAGTGGTAGTACCAAGCTGTCCCCTGGGCTGGGCACAGGAGGTGTGCCTCATGTGACCACCTGCACTGTGGATGAGGAAACTGAGTCATAGGAGGGGATAGGAGGACAATACAGAAAGCTTCTGTTGGCACAGGACTTCATAGTGTGCAAAGCCCTTTTGTCACCTTTGTTCTTATAAGGTGAGCTTGCAGATATTGTTATATTCCCCCTGCTTTGCAAAGAGTCATTCCCTGCCCTTGAGAAGCTTGGTTGCCAAACAGAGGAGGGACCTCAGAACATTAACATGAACATTCTATTGATTGGTTTTCCAGAACATAGTGGGTACTTGCTAAATGGGAGTAATTATTTTTGGTATCAGAAGTGGTGACTTTTAGGCTGGGCTTTGAAGGATGAGTAGAAGTTCACTGGGGGAAGAGGGCAGGCATTCTGGGCAGAGAGAAGAGCTTGAGCAAGAGATTCATGGTCAGAAGTGGGAGCACCATGCTGATGGGACTGGGGAGTGGAGCCCAGAAGACACGGTGGGTAGGCAGAAGGAAGGGCAGGATGGCAGAGGGGCAGAGGGCAGGGATGGGAAAAGAGGCTGGCCTTAGAGATACCATTGCATGGCTGCGTGACCCTGGGCAACCTCCATTCCCCCTTTCTCTCCTCCCCACCCCCACCCCCCATCGCCCTGGGCCTCACTTCCTCCTTGGTGCATTGAGGAGCCTGGAAGCAATGTGCTCAGAGCCCTGTCCGGCTCTGACATCGGCACTTTGTGATTATGGGGCAGGCCTTGCTAGAGGAACCTTCCGTCAACTCCTCCCTCCCCTGGTCAGTACTGAGGACCTGCTGGGCTCCAGGCCTTGCCTGGGCTGCAGGGACAGAGAGGAATGAGATGAGTCCCTGAGCTTGCCCAAACAAATCCCGCTCTGTGTGGACAGACTTGCAGCCGTTCAGCATCTTAGCTGACTTGGTGAGAATTCTAACCTGGCAGCTAGATCCTTATTTCCAACTGGAACCTGCAGTGGGGTGAAGAGACCATCATCTCCTCCACTTCTGCCATCCCCCAGAGTTGCTCGCCCTGGGGCACCTGAGACAGATGCTGGGGAGGGTTTTGTGCACGGCTCTGTGTGTCATGGCTGGGGAGGAGGGAAGGATGGACACAGGAATGAGGAAGTCAGGGTCCCTCCCTGGCTAAGCTAGACATTGAAGCAGACAAATTACAATCCTGTGAAGGGCAACAGCAGAAGGACCAGTTTATTTTGGTAAGAGCACCAGGAAGGCTCCCTGGAGGAGGTGACATTGTCTCACAACTGTTCAAACATTATAACCATGAAAGGAAAATGCCAGGCCTCTGGCCAGCAGAGAGAACAACTGACCAGGCAGTCTTGAGGAGGTTTGGGAAGAGGGGATAAGGGCTGTGGGGGAAGCCTGGTTCCAGGCACAAAGTGTTTTCTCTGGGGTTGGGGGGCTGCTGTCACACCAGAGGGTCCCCACATTAGGAAGCAAGCTGATGGGCAGCTCACAGAGCCTTCCTTAGGGTGTCTGGCCTGTGACCCCTCACCTCTGGGAGAGCCTGTGGGTGGGGAGGGTCCGGTGCGGGGCAGACCTCTGCCGGCAACCATGGTTCTGAATGGTTCTGGGAGGGATGCGGAGGCCAGTTCTTTGGGGGTCCTGGAGGGTTGTGGGGAGCAGAGGTGGGGGTGAGCAGAGTGGGGTCCCCATGTCTTGGGTGGGACCGTGAGCCATGTAGAACCCAGACTGCCACCCTCTGGAAGGTTTGCTTCCCCATGGCCATCTCTGTCTCCCCTGTGTCCCCCCACCTCCCAGTGTCCCAGGGCTCACTGTCCCTGCACTGGGGCCATCGGGGCTTGTCTGCATTATGCTTCCCCCTTTCCTTTAGCGCCTTCCATGAGTCATGGACCTGGCGCGGAAGCAGCCACACGTGTAAGATTTGTCACCATCTGGTTCCATTTTCCACCCTCTGCGGACCCTGTCTTTTTGACGAGTTGCACTCAGCAGAGTCCTGGCAAGCCGCGTGGGGAGGGGTCAGAGGAGGCAGGGCCCCAGGCCCACTTCTCACCCCCGCAGAACTTTGAGCCAGTCATGGAACTTCTGTGAGCCTCGGTCTTTTTGTCTTGAAAACGGGATTTTGGTGGAATTGGGCTTGACCATGAAAGGGTATGGGATGTTTTTATGGGGTGATGAAAATGCTCTAAAATTGATCATGGTGATGGTTGCATGCCTCTGTGAATGTACTAAAAACCGCTGAATTGCACATCTCAAATGGGTGAGTTCTGTGGTCTGTGAATTATATCTCAATAAAACTGTTCTCAAAGAAATGCGATTACAAAACCTCCCTTGTGGGGCTCTTGTAAAAATTAGTGACATAGCAGACATAGAGGGCCTGGCCCCCTGCAAGGCGCCCACGAGCAGCCTTGTTTTTTAGTAGTAACTATGAGGAGCCAGGCCAGGGGCCGGGAAGTGAGCTGTGTGACCTTGAGTAAGTTTCTAAATCTCTCTGTGTTTAGATTCTTTACCTGTAAGGAGGGGAGAAGAGCCACGTCTGGAGGGCCCTTCAGAGGGTTGTAAGATGGTGCCTTAAAACCTGGGGGTTATTTCAGCCACTACTCTTGATAGCTAACAATGGTGACAAATGCTGAGAACGCCATTAGAGCCCTCCACCCCACCTCCGCTGGCCCTGGTGTGTAGCACCTCCAAATTAGCATCTGTTAGCATCACATCATTGGAGGGCTGCGAGCCACGCCCCGAGTGGCTGAGGCCACCTCTGGCTCCTGGGCTGGCCGAGCCCTGCCTGCCCCCTCCCCAGGGCTTCCTCTGCAGAAGGCCGAATGGCGCTTGCTCAGTGCCTGGGGTATGAGTATTTCGGCTGGTCTGTAATAACCCCAGGCACCGTCCAGGGCAGGGGCGTGAGGAGGGGTGCCAGGTGGGGTCCTGGACCAGGTCCTGGGGTTACAACCCTCTCTTCTCCATACTCCAGGGCCGCACATTTTAAAGAGAATCCTGGAACATACACAAGCTGATAAGAGACAACAAATACCACGGGAGACTTCAGTGTTTTGTGGGAATGCAGGAGGCATGATGCCCTAAGGGGGTGGCCCGGGAATGGGTGCTGAGAAGGAAAGGTGCTCAGGGAAGAGGGTATTTGGGCTGGGTTTTAAAGGATCCATAGGAGTTTTTTGAGAGCTTGTTTGGAGGTTCTAGCAGGGGAGCGCAGCTACTCGTATACCCTTGACCGAAGAACGGTCCTCCTCTAGCGGGGAAGGTCGTCCTCTTCGACCAAGCGCGCAGCTTCGGGAGGGACGCACATGGAGCGGTGAGGGAGGAAGGGGACACCCGCCTAGCCAGCCAGATCAGCCGAATCAACCCTGGCGATCAATGGGGTGACAGATGTCGCAACCAGATCGCCCTCACATCCCATAGGAGTTTTTTAAGCCAATGGGTAAGAACCATGGGTATTCTGCAGGGAGGGTGAGCCTATGCCTTCACTGGATTCCAGAAGTGGCAAGTCATTCCTCCTCTCCGTGGGAGATGAGGGGTGGTGCAAATAGAGTTTGGAAAGTCTCTGCCTCACCAGGGAGCTTAGAATTGCTCCTGAGGCCTTAGGGACCCATGGGGGGTTTGTAAGCAGGAGGTGCCGTAGTATTGGGGTTAGATACTCATCTTGGCAGCTGTGCTGCTGGTGCGGGCAGGAAGGAGATTTGCCTGTGGCTCCGTGGTGTCCTTGTGCCTACCAGCCCTCCCCATCCTGCCCTGGGCTGCTCCTTGCTGGCTAGGTGAGGGAGTGGGCTGTCCTGCTGACCCCCTGGGAAGGCCCCAGCTCTGTCCTGCTTTCCACCTCTGCCCTGGGAATATGGAGTGTGGAGGCCTGGGACTGTGGCAAACAGAGAAGACATGCCCTGTTGATTGGGAGTGCCAATCTCGCGTGGCAAGGTCTTTGAATTGTTTTTAAGGAGAAATCAGAAATATGGATTTTTAAGTAAAGTTTTCTAATTTTAAGACAGTATAGGGACCAAACACAGCTGAGGCTGGAGGCCTCAGAGTGCTAGTAAGGCAGTATGTGTAGTGGAACCAGATTGCTGTGTGACCTTGGACAATGACCTAACCTCTCTGTAAAGTAAGAGGATAGAGTGATAGTATGCACATATTAGAGTTGTCATGTGAGTGTTGGTTGAGCCTGCTGAGTCTTAGGGGGTGGGTGGCAGGAAAGAAGAGGAAGTCAAGAGACCCCATTTCTCTGACTGCCACCCCCAAAGGGCTTCTGGGCGTGTCCTCAGGGCCTTCAGCTGGGCAGGCAGAGTCCATCTGGGTGAAAGCTGGGATAGGGGTTCGAACCTCACCCAGGTCTGTAAGTTTTTCCAAGAGTGCAACTTGCTTCTGTCACAGTTTTCGTTTTTACCCTGAGCTGTCACACTGGGAGTTCCTAAAGGGAAGAGTCTGAGACGTCCTCCCCACGTGTCCCTAGGACCCCAGCATGGGCCCTGACCAGGGCAGACTCAGTGGTTTCTGGGTGACAGAGGAGGAAACGTGGAGGGCTCTCTTTCAGAGGTGACAGAAAGCTCACGTTTCATCTTTTTGATGAGGAGCGTCAGCATATCTGTCGTTCTCTCTGGCTGTCCATCTGTCTCTGGGCATCATGTTCCTCGCCCTTTGCCCCTCCTGTACCCCTGG
Source organism: Cabassous unicinctus (assembly GCA_029593785.1). NCBI lineage: Eukaryota > Metazoa > Chordata > Mammalia > Cingulata > Chlamyphoridae > Cabassous > Cabassous unicinctus. Next base: position 3,136 of record JAQZBX010050247.1, on the reverse strand, counting down.
CAAATGCTGTGGGGGTGGCAATGGCATGCTCCCTGGTGAGCCTCAGCATCCACGGGGGCCCCTGGCACCCACTACTGGTCGGCCCCAGAGGGCGTGGGAGGCGAAACCCACTGGCTGCCCTGCCCTCGGGACCCCCTTCACCAGCGCGTTTCTTCTCCAGTGCTCACACCTGCTCTGTGGGTGCGATCAGCTTTATCATGTTTGCTATTCAGATAACAGTTCCCTGAGAAATGCTGGGTCTGTTTCTTAGAATTTATGTTTGTAGAATGCAAACAAGCAATTGCCTTGTTGCAGAGAAAGGGAGCTGCCCACGATCCACCTTGTCAGGGTAGCATGGGTGTGCAGCATGGAAATTGGCCTGTAGCCCCCTCTTAGTCTTTGTAGAGTGTGTCCTCTGTCCACTCCTGGTTTGTGGGGGTGGTCTGAGGACCTGGGTCTCAGCAGTCAGGATGGAGTTCCTTGACCCCAGCTAAATCCCAGGGGAGGGCAGCACAGGCTTTTCTGGGGAGACAGGCAGTGTGGAGAAAGGGTTCTATAATTGCTTGCTTGGTAACTGAGTGGTTGTATCAGCTATCCGTTGCTGTGTAACAAACTAGTCCCAAACTTAGGAATTTAAAACCACCATCACCTTTTTCTCTCTCCCAAATCTGTAGGTTGGCTGGGTGCCTCCTGGCTGGTTGCGCCTGAGCTCTCTTGTGCGACTGCACTCAGCTGGAGGTCAGATGGGCTGGAAGGTCCAAGCATGGTCACATGTCTGGCAGTTGGTGCTCGCTGTTGTCCGGGCTGCCTGCCTCAGTTCTCCTCTGTGTGTCCTCCTAGCCTCCTGTAGGCAACTGGCTTCTTTCCTGGCATCCTCAGGGTAGAATACCAAGATGGAGAAGGAGGAAGCTGTAGGGCCCCTTAAGGCTTAGCCTTGGAAGTTGCACAGTGTTATTTCTGCCTTATTAGACTGGTCAAAGCAAGTCATGAGGCCAGACCAGGTTTTCCAGCAGTGGGGAAGTGGACGCCACCTCTTGATGGGTGGAGCAGCCAAGTCTTGATGCAAAAAAAGAGGAGGGTACTGGCATGGGAGATATTCTTGGCAGATATTCTTCCATTCTGACTCTAGGCAAGTGCCTTGAGCTCTCTGAGCCTCAGTTTCCTCATCTGTAAAGTGGGTGTGCCTACCTCGTGTGATTTTGTTAGAAACCGTGTACTTACAGTGCTGTCACAGAACCTGGAACCATAACTGGTAGCTTTGATGCTTTTATTATTATTACTGCTGACCTCTTGGAAAATAGAAGGAAGCGAGATGTGATCCACAGTCGGCTCGCTTCCAGGCCTCTGGATGCCCGCCAGTGCTGTCAGCCTTGCCTCCCAGAAGGCTTGTTCTGTCTGTGCCTCTGTCTGTCTGAGGGCCCAGGTCCTGGGGGTTTTTCCAGTCCTCAAGGCGGTCCGACCTTGCAGAGTTTCTTCTCTCTTGTCTCCACACTGCCGTGCCTTTCTGTCTGCCCGGGATTAATACCTTATTTATGATATGGAATAAAAGCCAGACATCACCTCACTGCCGCCTCTCTGGAGCAGAGCTGGCCTTCCATTCCGGCGAGGGCTGGTGCTGGCCTGGCTTCGTTTTCCTTCCCTGGTGTCTTCAGGTGGTGCCACAGGCAGGCAGGGGAGTGTGGTGGGGGCTCGCTGCCTTCCCATCTGCTGCACAGGCTCGGTGCGGTGGACGCCCAGAGGTGGGCTTTCAGGGATAACCCAGGGAATTTCCTCACTCCCTGGGCCCCGCAGCGGAACATTCCTAAGCCATGTGCCAGGCCCGGCATGCTGTTTTTGGCATGTGGGCCTTGCCCTGCCTTCAAAGCCCTAAGAAATAATGCTAATAATAACAACAATAATGATAATATTTACATGCTGTCTCATTTCTGGCAGTCTCTGGCATCTTCAGATCATCCTCGTGTTGAGTGTAATTTCAACCATTCACCCTGGCTTTGGTTGGGTGGTAGACAACTGTGGCTGGAAGAAGTATTAAGGGCCTCAAGCTCCCCTCTTCATTGTCCAGACGAGGAAACCGAGGCCCAGGGAAGGGAAGCTACTCACCCGGGGTCACGCAGCAGGTGAATGTTGGAGCCTGAATGGAGTCCAAGGTTCCCTCCCTCCATCCCACGTGACCTCTCCTGAGTCAGTGGAAAACTCAAAGTCATGAACCGGGTGATGGCCAGTGATGTGGTAGTCATGGCGACAGTTTCAGGGCCCTGAGTGCTAAAAACCACTGGTCCAACGGTTGCCCTCTGGGGGGCGTCCTGGGAGTTCTTGGGCCTGGGTACTTAGCCGAAGTGTGTCTGCCATCCACTGCATTTCCAGGTGCTTCCCAGCTTTCTGGAAGGAGGTCGAGGGAGGGGCTGCTCGGCGTTTGCATGTCACTCTCTTCCCTAAGACTTGGAAAGCAGCTGAGAAAAACTAATGTCCACTGCACAGTGAGTCGGTTTGAAACTCAAACAGAATCTCTTGGTGACTCTTGGCCCCCAGTCACCATTGCCGCTGCTTTCCCCATCTTCATAATATTGGGGTGGAGCTGGGATGCTGTTATGTACGTGTCACTTGTCATGGAACATTTTAGAAACCCTGCAGTCTAATTTTCTCCTGCTTTCAGTAACACGGCCAACAGGGCAATAGAACAGGCCCTTTTTAGAGAAAAGTCTGAAGGTGAGGTTGTTTGTCAGGACGTGGTCCGGCGAGTCTGAATGCAAACCCTGTTCTCAAAGTGTTGCTTGAAGCCCTTTGTCAGCCTTTGCTTTTAAGCCAACCAAATATCTACACCTTTGATCTACCAAGAAAATCTCCGTCCCCCCAAGCCACCCCAGCCCCACAGCGGAGGCTCGTTTCCACCCCTTGGGGCTGGCGGAGCCCACTCCCTGAACTAGCGCCTCCAGCCTAGGAGGCCTCGTGCCCCACGGCTGGCAGGCTGCTGGCCCCTTGCGATTGTGACACTTCATCACCTCATAATTCATATTCCCCGGATGGGAGACATGAAATGAACTATGCCGTCCCCTAATCGACAGCCACCCTGGGTGGACAGCAGATTGCTCGTTATGGAAAATATACCCAGGGGAGTTCCTTTTGCAGGCTTGGCCCAAAGCATGCTTCTTTTTTTTTT